>JAHPZR010007579.1:0-12121 GCA_019787425.1 Platygyra sinensis | reverse complement strand
GTTTTCTTAATTTTAGATTTTCTAGTTCAGCCCCCTTGGCCGTTTCTTTCATCAGCCCGCCAAATTTGGTTACGACGACTTTGCTGCCTTTGAACCACGATTTGTTCGACGTGATTCCCAGGCCTTCACATGGTTTACTGCCAAACGAATAGAAATTACTCCATGGGAAATGCGCGCGTACGATTTTTATTTACAAGTTGAGCAGTATTAGAAAACGAACGAGTGCGCGTAGCGAACGAGTGAGTTTTCTCACACTGCTCAACGAGTGAATAAAATCGTACAAAGCATTTTCCATGGTGTATTTGTTTCTTTTATAGATATTGATATTTTTGAAAAGAAAAAGTTGCTTGTCAATTTTATCAGTTTGGGCGCGCTCATTTAGAAAACCCATAAAACTAGAATACAAAGTTCACTTTGTCTTCTGAAATGGATCTTTAATGAAGATAACGAATCCAAATGTGTAGATGTGAATGACAACTTTTAGCGGAAAAAAGACTTGACTTAGATTTACAATTCATAAATGTAGTAAATCAGAATGTCACTGAATGTCACTAAATCATGAAAACACGCAGGACATGGATGAGACCTACTGGATAGGATTTTCTTTAAAGATGCCCTTCAAAACTCGGTACCATACTTTGAGGCGATGAAGGTAACGTTGGTAATCGTTTGCCCTTCGTTGTACTCTAACAATTGTACACTATCCGCGGTTTTATTCAGACTTAAATGTCACCCCCAGCCTATATTGTAGCTTGCCTTAATCCCTCGAAGATCGAAATGGATTCTATTGTTTAGCCAACTGAAGAGAGTTGAGAAGCGCTTCTGGTCTTGATTTTCCAAGAAGGTCTTTGTTGTAAAGGATTTTTATTTTCTCTTCTGAAACAGATACAGACCCTTTTGCTAGTTGCCTCTTCCTTGTTTCTTGAGCTGTTTTTCCTTGGACTGCAACCTCTTTCTAGTTTTCTCAAACGCTAAATCTTGATGATACTACCTTGAAAGTTTTTTCCCTTTTGAGATATCGTTGAAAACCAGCAGTCACCCAGTGAAGTGGGCTCGAAGTCATTTCCACCTTTGGTTCTGAGTGAGCACGAACTCGCTCAACAATTCATTGAATTGAGCAGGAGGTACTTCCTTGAGTTCTACCGCTTATTTTAAAGAATGTTTCTTTTAGCAGACTTACGCCTCTGTCAGTCTTTGCTCTCGTGCTTTTGTTTTCCTGCTCACCCGTATAAAGTCGTCTATTGTTCTTTCAAGGAGAGCAAATCTTAACACGTTTTTCTCCATTTTGTCTTTACAGGAAGCCGCGCTTGTTGCCCTCCACTCTAAAGTATTATCGTTCGTGTCTCTGATTGGACCAAGAATGTGTTTTTACAGTCGTTTACTTTTCTGATTCGTTGGTTGTGTATTTCCTAAGAATTTTACGCGGGCTTTTTTATGTGATAATCTCAGTATGTATGAAATAGATTTAATTATAAAATAGTGACTTTCTCAAGTATTAATGTTAGAGTTGTCCCAACCACCAACGAAAGCTAACCAGACGCAAACTAGGGTGAATATAAGCAATTAAGCATTTTCTGAGTGGATGTGGCTCCTGTCTGATACCCGTCTTGCTGTCGCCGTGACAACAATCATAACGCTAGATCATTTTTCCTATAGTTAAAATTCTCAAATGTCGCTTTAAAGTAGGATCATTGACTCCCAAAGATCTAATGGAGAAAAATCTGGCAATATCGAACGTTAACATTTACATGAGCTGAATAAATAGTATATTATAATATTTTTTAATAATTATTATTATTGACACTTTTATTGATATCGCGGTTTTACATGATCAGAAGCATAACGAGGCTAGTCCTAAGCTATGCTATAAAACTTACATTAATGAATGTTCATTGAGATCGTTCTTCACGCTTTGGTGGTATTTGCTAGGAAATCGAAAGCTGCATTTACTTAGTTGACTTTGTAATCAGGGTATTGATGTTTAATACCCAATCTTAGCTCTCTGTATTTGTCTTGCTTGGTCTTCCACCTGTTTGATATAAGCCAATAGCCTATACCGCAAACCTTTCCTTCGATGAGTAGCCGTGTCTTCTCCTTGTCCATTACTGCAATATCAGCCTTGTTTGCGTTGTTTTCCGGCTTTTTTTTTCCATATGGAATTCAATGTTCCAATTTATTGTGACTAGTGAGTTCTCTATGACCGGTATCGGTGGTCTTTGTTGACATCAATGTCGTTTGTGGTCACTTTCTTCATTGAAACCATAGGCTGAGATTAAGTAGTGGTAGTAAGGTCTCAGCATTTTGTCATGACGTAAAGTGTATAGAGACTGGACTATCTTTGAGCATGCGCTCATTATATGGGTGACAGTCTCTTGCTTTGGTGAGCACATTTTACAATTCAAGTCATTTTCTGGTGTAGTTTGGCCTTTTCATACGTCTTAGTTGGTAGGAGCTGTTGTCGTAGGTTGGTATTCAGGTGTTTCTCAATTTTTGTAGTAACTTGCACATGTCAGTAGCCATTTCTTTGTCTTCGCTTTGTGCTTTTTCGCTCGGGAGCCAGCTGGCGACTAACGGGAAAAATTTGGTCGCCAGATCGTAATTTTTTTTTTTGCCAACTTATTTTAAATATAACTCATGTAAGAACACTAACATGATTCTGTACGTTCCTCTTTTTGCAAAGAAAATCACAAATGAAGAGCTAAAACTATTGAAAACAGCATGAGTGAGACTTGCAATTAAAGTGTTATGAAGTTACCATTGTTCTCAGGTCTGGTCCGAAGGTTATGGTTTTCTGCGAAGTTATCTTAAATAGAGTGAAGCACAAAACCTTCTAAGTCCTTGGTTTTAGTAGGCTATGGAATTGTAAGAAGAGTTTTGTGTATAACGTTGTGTTGGGAACATTATAAATAATATGTAAATTAAAATAGGGTTTAGCTTGTTGTTCTTGAAGAAGCTTGATCGGTTTGTTCTCCAAGTAAGGCTGATATCTGAACTTGGTTTTCTTTTTGGAGTGTAAGCGGTAGGTGTTGTAGTTGTGGGTTCCTTTTTTGATAATTTGGCTCAGGGCTGACTTTACTCTGCATGAAGAGATGGTTTTCTTAATTGTAGAGATGCTGATTTTGTCCGAATCTTTTGCGAATTTGTTTTCTTTGTTAAGAAGTTCAGTAAGTCCTCAAATGGCTAGCCTGCAGAACAGGCGTATTTAAGGTGGCTGAACACAGTTTTGGCGCGCGCTCTTGCTAACGTGATTCAGCGCGCGCACAAGTATTGCATAAAAACAAACATGGCATAAATAGAGCGATCATTTTATTTGCTCAATGTTTGCGCTATCTGTACTATTTTTTTCTTCACAAATGAACACAATGTATTGCATTGAAGGTTTTACTCTTTTATTACAAAGGTATATTAGAAAAGTAACGATGCAAAGAACTCAGCTCTGCTATTTCTTTGTTGCTAAAAGAACCCAGTTAAATGCAGCGCATGCGTAGTAAGTCGAAAAAAGTGCGATTGAGTGAAAAATTGACTTCTCGGAAGCGCTTATTTCTCGAGAACCACTCATTAGAATTTCACGAAATTTGGCACGAAAATACTTTAGGAAATAAGTAACTGGAGGATTGAAAAAAAATTGAACTTTAACAAAGGAAATTCAAGATATGCCAATGAACCTTTAAAGAGGGATAATTAAAGATCTGTTTGTTAAATTATTATCAAAATAGCGTTAACTTGCGAGTATCGTTACAAGCTTGTTGCATGCAAATTATAAAGAAAATCTAATGACTAGATTATCTGCAAATAAACAAAACCGATTTTAAACACCTGTTTATATTTGCTCATGTTGCCATGGCAACGGTACATACGTCAGCTTAATTATCAAAAAGTTGAAGTTTGTGTTGTTAACTTGCTTGCTGCCATTTTTGGTGACCAAAGGATCAAGGGTTTTAGAGAAAAATGTAATTGAAACAGAGGTATCAAAAACTGTGTTCAGCCACCTTAAGGCAAACAAAGGCGTAAGCGAGGCGAGCGCGAACCGCAAGTTGCGTGCGAGGAGAGAAGCGCTAAAAAATAGAGCTAAAAAATAGCGCTAAAAATAGCGCTAAAAAATAGCGCTAAAAAATAGCGCTAAAAAATAGCGCTAAAAAATAGCGCTAAAAAATAGCGCTAAAAAATAGCGCTAAAAAATAGCGCTAAAAAATAGCGCTAAAAAATAGCGCTAAAAAAAGCGCTGAAGATAGCGCTAAAAGTAGAGCTAAAATATAGCCCTAAAAAATAGCGCTAAAAAATAGGGCTAAAAAATAGCGCTAAAAAATAGCGCTAACAATAGCGCTGAAAAAATAGCGATAAAAATAGTGCTAAAAAGTAGCGCTAAAAAATAGCGCTAAAAATAGCGCTAAAAAGTAGCGTTAAAAAATAGCGCTTAAAAATAGCACTAAAAAATAGCGTTAAAAAGTAGCGCTAAGAAATAGTGCTAAAAATTGCGCTAAAAAATAGCGCTAAAAAATAGAGCTAAAAAATGGCGCTAACAAATAACGCTAAAATATACCGCTAAAAAATAGCGCTTCTTTCCTCGCACTCCCCTCGCTTTCGCCTCTCTTTGCCTGAATAATAAATAATAATAATAATAATAATAATAATAATAATAATAATAATAATAATAATAATAATAATAATTAAAGCATTTATATAGCGCCATATACACTAGCTGCTCTATGGCGCTTCACAATTCTACAATTAAAACATTTTGTAAAAAATTATAAATAATATTGTTTAAAAAGAAAAGTCTTTAATTTACATTTAAAAAGAGTGATCGATCCACTATCCCTAATGTCAAGGGGCAAGGCATTCCAGAGCTTTGGTGCTGCAACTGAGAATGCCCTGTCCCCATAGGCCCTTTGATTGGACCTAGGAACCGACAGAAAACCCTGATCAACCGACCTTAGATTACGACTAGGTTTATAATTACGCAAAAAATTACCCCCGTTTCGCAGGCTATCAGCTGGCAGGCTGATGGAGGTCAAATTCTGGACTTTGTTGGTAGTTGAGAGTTTTTCTTTTTCTTGTATGAGCAGAGATTGTCCAGAACTAAGGTTTTCATGCTCTGATGTAAAAGCTTTGCTTTGATGCGAATGTTGATACGTAATTGAAGATGTGTAAGGTGTCTGTTCAGACTTGTATTGAGGTTATGATTCGTTTTCTGAGGTAGTAGCCGTGGTTAGAAGTGACCTTTTTAAGGTGTTATATACGTCGTTGGTATTCAGATTTCTTAGTTACTTTGATATTTAAAATTTTATTTTTACGTTTATTGTTTTCATTTTAAAGGTTTTCGATTTCTTGTCAGTTCAGCTGAAGATTGCTAGGAAAATGTCATGTTGCCGGAGATGTTTCTCGAGCTTGTATTTGATAGAGTAGATTTAAGATTGCAAAGTGTACCGTTGTTCCTTTTGATAGTCTTTGAAATGTTGTGGCTTTTAAATGGTGATTTCTTCTGTTTCAGTGTAAAAGCTTTAGACTTTTTCCATGTCCAGCCTAGGGTGGTGAAATTCCCTTGGTGTTGCATGTGCTGTGAATTTTTTGTTTCTTTTTTTTTATTTTGTTTTTTTTTTGTTTTGCTCTGCTTAAATTGTTTTTCTTCGTTTTGTAGTCTCCAAGGTAGGTGAATCAGGAGCTGCAGGTGATACAGGAGGCGCTGCTGACTCAGAAGCCATAGATGATTCTGAAGGCGCAGAGGTAGTGTTCAGTTTGTCTTCTTTTCTTCTTTTTTTATGATTTTTCGGGTACTAAAATAAAACTTGGTCATGTACCTGAAACTTAACTTTGACTTTTTGTAATCAGGGTGTTGATGTTTAATACCCGATCTTAGCTCTCTGTATTTGTCTTGCAGTCTTCCACCTGTTTGATATAAGCCTATAGCCTATACCGCAAACCTTTCCTTCGATGAGTAGCCGTGTCTCCTCTTTGTCCATTACTGCAATATCAACCATGTTTGCGTTGCTTTTCGGCTTTTTTCCATATGGAATTCAATGTTCTAATTTATTGTGACTAGTGAGTTCTCTATGACCGGTATCGGTGGTCTTTGTTGAAATCAATGTCTTTCGTGATTACTTTCTTCATTGAAACCATAGACTAAGATTAAGTAGTGGTAGTAAGGTCTCAGCATTTTGTCATGACGTGAAGTGTATAGAGACTGGACTATCTTTGAACATGCGCTCATTATATGGGTGACAGTCTTGCTTTGGTGAGCACATTTTACAACTGAAGTCATTTGCTAGCCTCCCACGCAGACGTTCTTAGGCTTGTCACGCGTTCCTCCCCACGAACGTCTGCTCAACGGACAGGCCACTTCCGTTCACTGGCGGTTAGCCTTTGTTTTAAAAGAACCAATCCTGTACTGTCAATGTTGACATCTCTGTTGTTTGTCAGGCTGTTTGCCATGTGCTTATGCATTGTTTAGGCTCATTTATATTGCACGATATTTGCTTTCGACGGGCAAAATATGGAAAATACGAATTTTTCCGTGAAATGTTGCTTACCTGCATTTAATATTGTTGCGCTGGGCCCGGCGCTGGGCCCGGTTGTTTCACTAGAACTATATGATTTGCGTGATAAGAAACAACATATGTTGCTTCTTATCACGCAAATCATATTTACCCACGTCCGGTTTTTTCTTCGGAGACGCCGTGCTTTACTTCGAGAAAGCTACACCTTTCTGTAGTGAGGTTATGTTTCTTCCATCAATTTGGTCGAGCTTGTGTTTCTAGAGTTCGATGAATAGGTTTATTGCTCCTTTTGTCCCTTTTCGCACCACATAATTAAAATGTCAGCTGTTTACGTGCGAATCAGTTGACTGTTTTGCGTGTTGTATATCCCATTGTTTGGCTCAGCTCTGGCAAGACCGTACCGGTCCTCAATGTGGATCTTATCAGTTGCCGGTACTTCTAAAATAATATGTACGTCTGCAGTTACTGGTGGAACTCGTATGTAAGTGAAAATTTTGAACATTTAGCGGCACAAATTTCTCGTGTTGAAGCGTTGGGTCAAAGTCGGTCAAAGTCCAGCTTTGCCCAGATTGGCAGAGAAGCTATGATTGGCTAACCGTCAACGAACGAATGTGACCGGTCCGTTGAGCAGACGTTCGTGGGGAGGAACGCGTGACAACTCAAGCATGTTAAGGCATGGCTCAAGCCTCATTTGCATAAAATCCGAAAAACAGTAATTACTCTGCCAGGATTTGTTATAATCTTTGCAAACCTGGCAGCCTAACAAATCTCGACGACCTTAATATTTTGAGACCGATAACATCTGATAAAATGGGTCACGTGACTATAATTAATTGTTTTATTTTTTTGAAAAACAACTGAAAATGGGCCGCCGAGATGACATACAATTACTGTCAAATCTAGTATTTTTACAATTGTGCTAATGGCCCCTGCAGGAATCTGTCCTGAATGGCTGACTAAAATATTCAGTTTAGAAGTTATTACGTAAAAGAGGTCACGTGACCTTCTGTCTTTCGATCTATAGCCTTGAACAATTAAGGGGTTCATCCATTCAGGACAAAAATAGTTGCCTTAGAAAGTGGTTAAAAATTTCTTATGGTTAGTTTTTTGAGATAGCTCACTATCCTTGGCCCATCTTAGAATTCATCTTGAGCAGGCCTGTGACGTCACGAGTCACGTGACCACCGCAAAGATACTTTAAGGAATTTGAGGATACTAAGTTTTGTTTGTGGTAAGTTTTTGGCACCCCCTGGGATAAAAACAACGTTGCTTTAGACCAAAAACGGTTTTATCTTTCCAGTGGTCTGCACTGGATATGAGCCATGCCTTAACATGCTTGAGAAGCCTAAGAACGTCTGCGTAGGAGGCTAGTCATTTGCTGGTGTAGTTAGGCCTTTTCATACGTCTTAGTTGGTAGGAGCTGTTGTCGTAGGTTGGTATTCACATGTTTCTCAAATTTTGTAGTAACTTGCACATGTCAGTAGCCATTTCTTTGTCTTTGCTTTGTGCTTTTTCGCTCGGGAGCCAGGCGGCGACTAACGGAAAAAAATTTGATCGCCAGATCGTAATTTTTTTTTGACCAACTTATTTTAAATATGACTCATGTAAGAACACTAACATGATTCTGTACGGTCCTTTTTTTGCAAAGAAAATCACAAATGAAGAGATAAAACTATTGAAAACAGCATGAGTGAGACTTGCAATTAAAGTGTTATGAAGTTACCATTGTTCTCAGGTCTGGTCCAACGGTTATGGTTTTCTGCGAAGTTATCTTAAATAGAGTGAAGCACAAAACCTTCTAAGTCCATAGTTTTAGTAGGCTATGGAATTGTAGAAAGAGTTTTGTTTATAACGTTGTGTTGGGAACACTATTAATAATATGTAAATTAAAAAATAGGGTTGAGCTTGTTGTTCTTGAAGAAGCTTGATCGGTTAGTTCTCCAAGTAAGGCTGATATCTGAACTTGGTTTTCTTTTTGGAGTGTAAGCGGTAGGTGTTGTAGTTGTGGGTTCCTTTTTTGATAATTTGGCTCAGGGCTGACTTTTCTTCTTCATGAAGACATGGTTTTCTTAATTGTAGAGATGCTGATTTCGTCCGAATCTTTTGCGAATTTTTTTCCTTTGTTAAGAGGTTCAGTAAGTCCTCAAATGGCTAGCCTGCGGAACAGACGTAATTTTTTGCGTATTTCAGGCAAACATAGGCGAAAGCGAGGCGAGCGCGAAGCGCAAGTTGCGTGCGAGGAGAGGAGCGCTAAAAAATAGTGCTAAAAATAGCGCTAAAATATAACGCTAAAAAATAGCGCTCCTTCCCTCGCACGCAGCTCGCGCTTCGCGCTCGCCTCGCTTTCGCCTCTCTTTGCCTGAAACGTTGGAAAATGTCCGTATCCTCTGTTGCGAATGCGAAAAACACCAGGCTGTTCTTCGCAAACTTCACGGTTCATTTTCCCTTAGTTACAGTATTCACTGATCACGTCCCGATTCTTTTGACAGAAGTAGGGAGTAATATTCCTTGTGGATTTTCTTTTATCGCTGATGTGCGACACACCTTAAGTCCTAGACAACGATGATATATGGATTGATTAATTGATTCTATCGTCTACGCTGAAATCACGAGAAAAAGATCACATTAAAAATTACTTATCTTACTGAATGTCACACAATGCAACTAAAAATATCTCGACACCTCCATGTACTTCCGCATTAAATATTGCTTTACGGGTCCGAAGAGTTTCGGGGGCTTTCGATCAAATGGGCCTCTGGGGCCCGTTTCTCGAACGTCCAGGATTTTTTACGGGCCGGTAAACTTAAGCCACTTTTAGTTCATCTGCGTTTTAAAACGGAGACGGGTACACGTCTGAAATTTCTTGTATTAAGAGAACCTCTGTTCAAATAAAGAATTCGTGAATGATAACTATGCAATAATATACTTCAAGATTTTGCTATGGCTTTACGGGTGCGAAAACTTTTCCCGACTTTTGAGAAACGGGCCCTTGGTCTCAACGAGATCGTTAAACTGTAAAACAGAAGCTGCTGAGAGTGAAGAAAACGGCCACTATTGGTTTAAAAAAAAAACCGTGTGACCTTCACACAGATGACATTGCTGGAACTTGTCTTAAAGAGCACAGCTATCGATTTTACGAGATGCTTATAAACGAAGACGAATCAGTCTGTGTTACTAAAGAGGTCCACGTGAACCAAAATAGCAACAGTGAAGTGATTGCTGATGTTATAAATCGCACATCAAGAAGTGGATGGAAAAAGTTCACGCTGATATTAGCCGCGTATTTGCCGTAATAAGTTGGACGTCACTCACCAAAAGACCCTTGGTAAATATGGTTATGGATTTAAGAGTTGTACCACATTCATCATGCACGTCAATGAGATCAATAGCATGAATGGTCAGTTAAAAGATCTGAAAACGTTTAAGCCGGTTTACCTACATGATATCCAGCATTAGTATATACTAAAACAGTGGATAGTGTTAAACGCGCGCGCTGATTGGCTCGTCAAACTCCGGATATCCTGTGCTATTTACCTCCGAGCAACTCAAGAGAAAATGGCGTCCCGGTTTGCAGCCGTGACAAGTGAAGAAATCATCCAAATTAATTTTTGTGGTGTATATTATCTCACTGTTTTAGTATATACTAAAACAACTATTCACCTCAGTGTCGGTGGCTAGCGTTGGATATTTACACCGTAAATATCCACCGCTAGCCACCTCCACTTCGGTGAATAGTTGTTAATTAGTATATACTAAAACAGTAGATAGCGTTAAACACGCGTTCTGATTGGCTTGTCAAACTCCGACGATCCTGTGCTATTTACCGCCGAGGAACTAGGGAAAAAATGGCGTCCCCGTTTGCACCCGTGACAAGTGAAGAAATCATCCAAATTAATTTTTTGTGGTGTATATCATCTCACTGGTTTAGTATATACTAAAACATAAAATACCAGAACAACTATTCACCTCAATGTCAGTGGCTAGCGTTGGATATTTATCTCACCGCTTCGCGGCTCGGTAAATATCCACCGCTAGCCACCTCCACTTTGGTGAATAGTTGTTTTAATTATTATTTCGACTGTCCTGAGGTAGAGGCAGAATCGGATGTTCATGGAAATCATAAGATGAAAATGCTACGGATTCTAGACCCAGCGATCACTCATTGAAGAAAGAAATCCAAACGTGCACCAAAGCTTACTGCTCAAAACTTCACAGACAAATCCAATCTTGTTTTAATCAAGCTCTGATACAAACGTAGCTTGCGACATAAAGCAAGTTAAGAATTTCAGGTCAAAAGTTAAATATTTAGTATTCAATAAAATCAAGAGATATAAATTGGAGCATTTGGGTCTCTACGTTGTGACTAGAATTGATAAACTCAGCTAAAAAGTAAATAATGGATTTAGTTCGATTTGTTCCGAGTCGATCGTTGTGAGTTTTTTCGACGAAATGCATTTATTACTGCTGAACGTGCCCATTCCAAGGAAGTTACGCTAGTAATTCGAGGCCGTAAGCGAGGCTAGTACTCAATGCGCGCGAGGCGCATATTGCGATTTAGACGATAAACTTTTCATGAGAGGTAATTCGAATCTGTTTGCATGGAGAGAAGGTTACCTCAGCAAGTGGGTTAACCTCAGCTGGAGAGGAAAACAAACGATAGCCCGGATTTTCAATCCAAATATTACAGGTAGGGTAACTCTGCAACCCTAGACAACCTAAAGAGCGATTTCACTTAAAGAATCTGGAAACAATTAGAAAGTTGAAATTGGTTGGCGGTTTAATCCTTCCTTTCGAATGTAACGATTGTTAGGGTCGTTGGAAAGCTTGTGCTTTTTTTTTTCCTTTTTAACGGCTGCTTTCGCCAGCTCATTTCCTTCAGGTGCTAGAAAAGCTGTGAGAATTGTAATGTTTATAACGCATCACAATTTGGGTGAGAAGTAAGTAAAAAGAATCGCAACTGCCAATTCTTTTTGCTTGTTTTTTTCTTGTTGTCTCTCGTTGGTCTTCCCTTCCTTTTCAGATATTTTTAAAGGCCGGTTTTCACTCAGCGACGGAGTCGTAATCTGAAGCGTAGAGCGATACGATGTAGTGAAAATCAAACCGACGGAACCGGAAGCAAAACACTGGTTCTGCTTCTGACTCCGTCGCTTACGATCAAGTGAAAACTGCATTGTCTGAGTCGCAAGCAGAAGCGGAAGAATAAACCAATAACAATGTTCGACTCAGCTGGGCCTTGCGATTGGCTGGTTCTTCCGCTTCTGCTTCCGACTCCGACAACCTAGTTTTCACTGGATCATAAGCGATGGAGTCGTAAACGGAATCGGAAGAAATGGAAATGTTCTGATCCGTCGCTAGTGAAAACCAGCCTTAAGGAAGGTATTTGGAGGGAAACAGCAGATTTCGTGGATCCATGTCTTCAGGGCTTGATCTCGAGGGCGCCAGCTACCACAAACAGTTATCATCGAACGTTCAAAAGACTTTGCTCTCACCAATGTGAAGAGCGCTTATCTCTCTGCAAATCCTGTTCACGCAGCAGTTTTTTTTTTTGTAGCATGTGTTAGAATCTGCTAAGTCGTGTAGTTCCGTTGATACTGCCATTTATGCCATGAAGTGGGCCCACGAGATAG
>JAHPZR010007578.1:32500-37500 GCA_019787425.1 Platygyra sinensis | reverse complement strand
AAATGGGGATCCAGAAGGGGCCCAGATGGGGTCCAGGAAGGGGACATTTCGCACCAACCCAAAAAACACAATTACTGGTAAAACCAGTAGTTCTCACTTTGGTCCTTAAAATCTACCAAACAATTACAATTTTTTCAGATTGAATAATTAAAAGCTTTTTGTTATTGAGTGTTAAGAGTTAAGAAAACTGAAAATGTCACTCAAATCCAATCAAATTTATTTAATAATAGTTAGTAATAAAACAGTAATTATGATATTACCTTTGGTAGTCTTGACATCACAGAAATAGCCTTTAGTCTTGAACACTGAAAGTAAAGTGAAATAAAATCTCAAAATCAAACATGTCAAACCAGGAAGATGCACATGTACCCCTGAAGTCAAGAATAATTTCAATAAATTATTTTCAGTTTTGAACATGTATGCTACAGATATCAAAAACTTACATGTAGCAAGTCTTGTTACAAGTGCCCTACAACATCTTGAATGGTTGGGACATACATGTACAACAACACAGGAGCTGACTGACTCACAGAACCTTTCAAAATATAGAAGACCAACATGTGGATATCAGTGAATGCATGAAAAGTGGACTTTTGTACAGTGTATCAACAAAATAAGTGTAGTATATGTAGTTAATTAAATAACGCTTTTACCAGCCGGTAAAACGCAGTTAATGGAACACGAAACTCCATGGCGCAAGGCAGTTTTCATTTGTCCTGCAATCCAGTAGAATAAATAATAGAACAATACTGAATGCTAAATTCATGAATAAATGTTCCCTTGTTCTGGCAGTTAGCACAAACGCTTCTAGCTTCTCCTAGATTGGCCCAAATATTTGTTAGCCCCATTCATGGCTGACAAGCTTGCCACATTGCAGCTTGGCAGCTTGCCCGAACGTACACATTTTGCAACAATTTTGCTGTAAAATTTCCCACCCTCCCTCCCTGGGAGAAGGGCTTTTTAATTGTTATTTGCCAATAAACTCAGGGGTTACTCCTTGTGGTTCGGCTAAGTCACGTGGCGACTTCCCCCAAGATTTGGCATTGCTTGTGTCTTGCCATCTTATATCCTTGCCTTTATCTTGTCCAATCCAGCCTCTGCTGTGCTGGGGAGATAAGAAAGGCTCTGCCAATACTCTTGTTCTATCCCCACATTAGTGGGGGGATAAGTGAGGCTTTTGGGTTTGTGCACCTGCCATGAAGTCACATCAAACCTGCCACAGGGCTGTGTCTCCCAAAATTACACCATATTGTTGTTTGCTTATTTGTCATTGAACTGCTGTTATCTTGTACCTAGTTGCAGTACACTCTGCTCTTAGTTTGAATGGTGAAATAGTGACATTAAATAACATGAACAAATTAAAATTGCCCTAGTCTTTTCCATTTCATGAACATAAGTAGTACCTTAGTTGGTAACTAAACATTACCAAATCATTGGATAGTACATGTACATAATTATTTATATAAATAGATTCCATGTTGCCTGATCAGCAATACAGTAGATTACAGATCTAGATATGACATCAAAATGTGGTAAGAACAAAAAAAGTGTCCCTGATGTTCTTACCACATTTGAAGAAAATAAAAGAAAGAAAGTACAGTTAAGTTGCCTGCCTATTTCTATTGCTAATTCTATTTTGTACTTCCTAATAGGGCTGCTGTTATTATTCTACCAGTTTATGGAACAATTGATCCAAAGAATTGTTGGATTTTTCTTTATTTCCCAGTAAATAAGAAGTAGTACTAGATGAACTGGACTGGAAAATAGGAGGATTACACCTGAAAAATACTTTGGCCATACATCAAGTTTAGTTCAATACAGTACAGTGTGCAGAACGAGGGCAAACTAAGAACATAACAGTAAGCACAGTCCTTTATTATCAATAATAATAATTAACAATGTTATTATCAAGTATTAGTAAAAGTAATCAAGATGTTCCTGAAGCTGACTGTGTTTCTCTGGTTTGAACCACTATTCCCATTATTTTTCAGCTGCTGACATTGTAACAAACTGCATGGAGCACTTAAGGATTTCTCTAAAAACAAAGCACATACATGTACATACAAAACTCATTGACTACAGACTGAGACAAATAGGTAACCAATTCCCTCTAAAAAAAGTTATAATTCCCTTGGAGAGAATAACAACAGTCAGTGAACTAGGGTGATACATGTGTTGATAACATGGTGCTCTTGATGAAGTGATCACTTTCTTATGTAACGTCAAAGTCCTAACTAACAAACTAGATATGCTAATTTACTGTGCATTGCAAACGCACGTGCAATAGCTAGTAAGCCTACATAAAAATTATGCTAATTTGCTGTCAGTGAATTGAACGTGCACATGCAACACTTTCTCTTTCACAAAACTAGTGAGACAATCTCAGATAGTGCAGAGTGTTATGCTGGACTGTAAGTACATTTTGAGTCATCAGCTGCCTGTATGTAACTTGTTAGTTCAAGGCCCAAAAATAACTTACAATTACTGTTTGTCAAGGTTTTAAATTTTACTGTGGTGTTTTACATGTACGTTGAATTTCGTTTATTTTTAATTCATTGATACGTTGAACTAGCAAACGTGATAATTTTATTTTTTCAACGCCAACATTTGTAACTTGATACTTTTGTTTTCCTCGCAAAGTTTGTAACATGAAACCTTTGTTTTCCCAAAAACATACATAGGAAAATATGCTGGCTTTTTTCCTGCTGGAGAAAAATGAACTAATGTTATTAACTTATGAAAAAAATGGAAGAGGAATGATTTTGTTTCATTCAAGAGGCAAATTTTCATATCATCCATAAACAGTTACTAATTTAATTATCAAATAGTCACGTCGTGTCTCGAAATACAGTGTAGCATGTTCTTATTAGGTTGCCACCGTTGGTACCGTGTTAACAAAAAAACCAGTTCAAAATACACAATGATAACGATTGAGACAACCGAGAAGCGTTTGAACTTTACCGATATTATTTATATCTTTTTTTTTTTTTTTAAATTGCGTTACTTACTCCACTTACAATGTGATGCTTACACTACCTACATTACACATACATACATGCATTAATCACTACTTATATTGCAATACTTACATCAGTTAAAATTTTCTAATTGGTTTCATTTTGGAGACTGCACTTACAACACTTTGGTAATGGAGGAAATTAGTTTTGACAGAAAATTTCTCCTTAAAGGCATCAAAGGTTAAAAAATGAAAATTTTCATCAAGTACATGTAGGTGGTTTCGAAAGAGGATTCCCGCCTTATACCAATTTTATAGTAAATAGGCTTATTATCAATTTGCACAAAAGAGTTATGCCAGATTGGAATATTAGAGAGATCAGGGGGCTGTTTTTTAAAATTAAGGCACAACCAAATTTCAATCAGTTCTTTAGTAAAAAGGTCATCTATTTCCAGCGAGGCAACATCATTGACATTTAGGTTACCAGTAATAAGTAAATTAGCATTATACTTTGCGAGAAAAAAGTCCAGAAAAAGTTTCCATTTCCCTTTGTTACTTGGGTCTAAGTACTTTTGAATCCATTTCGCTTTCAGGGCGCGGTTGAAAATTTGAATGTCCAACATTTTAAGTCCACCAGTTGCGTAATCATTGATCATTTCTACTCGTTTAATTTTGTCCCGTTTGCCATCCCATAGAAATTGATACAAAAGATTGTTTATGTCTTTCAGATGACTACTCGACGTAGGGAGCGGAGACATAATATAAACTAACTACGAAGCTAGTAGGCTCTTAATAACCACTATTTTCCCAAGAAGCATTAGTCTCCTAAACTGCCAATTTTCAATTGTTTTAGAAATGGTCTCCTTTTTTTCTTCATAATTCAGTGTTATAGATTCTTCTTTGATGTAGATAACCAGACTCCCAGAGCTTTAACGTTGTGGGAAGGTCACAAAATGTTCTTGTAAGCAGTTATTTTTCTTCTTTGAAAACGCATGGCGCCGATCCAAAGTGCCTCTGTTTTCTCAGAATTATTTCTAAGACCGGAAATGGATGCGAAGGAATCTAGCAATCTGAAAGACTGCTGCATCGATTTCTCTGAACCATCTAAAATTAATGTAGTATCATTTGCGTACTGACTTATTTTGCATTCCGCGTCTAAAACACAAATCCCCTTAATTTGATCACAGTTCCTAATAGCATTACCTAGTATTTCCACACACAAAATAAAGAGATAAGGAGAAAGCGGGCATCCTTGCCTAACGCCTCTATTAAGCCGGAAGAATTCTGAGGACCACCCATTATTTTGTATACTGCTGCTTATATCTGTGTATAACAACCTAATCCAGATAATTAAGGAATCTCCAAAATTATAGAAGCGAAGACTTTTTTCTAAAAATTTCCATTCCAAGGTATCGAATGCCTTTTCAAAATCAGTAAATAGCAACATACCCGGAACGTTCTGCTGTTCTGCATAACTTATTACACTATTTAGTAGCCTGACATTTTCACCAATCCATCTGCCCTTAAGAAAGCCTGTTTGATCATTGGTTATTATATCGGGCAAAACCCTTTTCATTCTTGTCACAACAGCTTTTGCTGCAATCTTGTAATCACAGTTCAATAGACTTATCGGTCTCCAGTTTTTTAACAACTGCTGAGGTTTATTTTTCTTCGGAATCAAGGTTATTAAACCCCTTCGTTGTGAAATAGAGAGATGGCCTTTAGAAAAAGACGAATTCAGAGATGCAAGTAAATATGTTGACACATCGTTCCAAAAAACTTTATAGAATTCCGCTGGGAGGCCATCTGTCCCAGAGGACCTACCCATCTCCATTGTCTTGAGACTTTCAAAACATTCCGCTGCCGACAGCTCTCCTTCGCAAGATAATTTTTGATCATCAGTTAATTTTGGCGCCATATCCTCGGGAAAGAAAATGTTGTCATATTCATTAGAAAGTTCCTTATCGGTAATAGAAGTGTAAAGGGACTCGTAATACTTTTTTGCCTCCTGCAAGATTTCTACATCCATAGAGATCCTAGTATC
>JAHPZR010007578.1:0-27500 GCA_019787425.1 Platygyra sinensis | reverse complement strand
CATTTACCATTAGAATGTTCAGTTTCTTTACAAATATTGGCTGATCATGAATTGACATTATGTAAAAAAAATTGTTCTTTCACCACCTTATCATGTAACCTTTTTCATTTGTGAAAGCACAGAAAAAACTGAGTGAAAATTAATATTACACTGTATTATTATTAATTAATAAGGATAACAACAATAAGTTGAAAGTTAATTAAAAATTGATTGTACTATTATTATGTTGAGCATGCATAGCAGCTACATAATCCGTCCAACACAGCTAATAACATGACTGAGCAGCAAACTCAAAGCATAGCTTTTAGTCATGAAGATCTTTCTTGTGGATTAAGCTTGCTTTGGAATGCATTCAAAATCACAAATAATACCCATCCCTCAAAAACAAAAAAAATCTTAATAAGGGCAAATATTGACACATAACAGCAAGCGGATAAATCAAAATGTCCTTTAGGCCACTCCTGTCACACTAATGTACACTGCAGCATGAAAATGGTAAAGTGAGAGCAACCCTAAAAACGAAATCTAGAAACTGGAACTGGAAACTGGAATCCAGAATGCAGATATCATAAGTGACAACAAAAATAATTCCCTTCAGCAATTTCCAAGAAATAAATATAGGGAAAAATTATTTTGCTGTTTTTTATTTTCTGGGTTTCTTTGCTTTACTTCAACCACAAACTGTAATTGTTGAAAAAAAAATTAATGGTTTTGAGCAACCCCTACATTGTAGCTACATGTACACATCTAATGCCAGTTGTTTGAAGGCTGGATAATGCTATCCACAAAATAATTAAATCACTTCCAGCAGATACATGTAAGTGTTAACTAAACAAACCATGCTATCCATGGCCACTGGCTAGTGATTTACCGGTATGCGGTACAGGGCTCGAGACTAAGGGTAGCCAACTAGCTAGCCCAGGCTAGTAAAATTAACAAATCGAATGTGGTTTAGCAGTGTGGTCTGTACTCTTATCAACAACGATACGCAACATCAAAGTGGCCAAAATTTTGACCACTGTGTTGTTGATAAGAGTACAGACCACACTAAACCACATTCAATTTTGTTTTTTACCACAATATTAAAAGTTAACGAAGGAAATCTTTGTCAACAATTGAAAACACCACCTCAACTGCATTATGCAAATGAGCTACTTGTACACCTCAGACCTTCCTAAGTTCACAAACTTTTGCAAACCAGCTTAACATGCAAAACTCGATACCATAAAAATGTTTGGGAAAAGAGTAATGACGAGTACTTGTTGTTGATAAAAGTACAGACTACGATAAACCACATTTCGAAGAAAGTGTTTTTTATTTTCAGAGTGCAAGCTGAAAAAGGCACTACTGCATGACACACTGACGTGAGCAGTCCCAGGCTCTATTAAGGGCACATGTTCGCATGGTCATATATATGACCTCATTTCCAGTAATAAAGATAGAGTTGTAGTTGTACAGCCATCTTGAATGTGTTTGTCAAATACCCAAGCATAACAGCAGCGTGGTATGGACTCTTATCGACAAAGGCAAATTAGCCAATCAGATTGCAAGATTAGCAGCAATTGTGGTAAAAATTCCAATTTGGCTAGTGGTTTCTGCACTTCACTGGCCATTTTGGCTAGTGAAAATTTGCAAGAACTAGAGGTCTAGAGGAAACCAATTAAAAGCTAATTACAAATTTTTCACAAAACGAAATTGACTCAAAGCATGTAGGATTTAAAACACTGCCAGTAACAAATATCATTATATAATTTATTGGCCCAAAGAAGAACTTAAAATTACTGAAATGTGAAAGAATGATTGACTTTTCTGTTTATTTTTTCACTTTGTAAAAAGCAACGAACAACAAACGAACTGCTTGCTGCTAATGATTAGTCATGAGTGAAATCATGTGGAACTCTAGGGATCATATTTCATGTTCGCAGCATCTGGACGTCACATCCTTTGAAAGAAGTCAAAAATTTGCAGTTGTTCGAAAGTTTGAATGATGCCTATTATACATGTAATATGGATGCCTATGTTTGCAACTTATAAATTACCCGTGCAAAATTTTTACCGAGATCTCGCCGAGATCTCGCCATGATGTTTGTTAGATTCTAAATCTCGGCAAGATCGTGGTGAGATATCTTCCATCTCGCCAAGATTGCCGAGATCTCGCTGAGATTGTAGAGATCTCGCCACGATGTTTGCGAGATTCGAAATCTCAGCGAGATTGCGGCAAGATATCCTCCATCTCGCCGAGATTTGTTGAGATCTCGCCATGATGTTTGCAAGATTCTAAATCTCAGTGAGATCACTGCGAGATATCCTCCATCCCGCCAAGATTTGTGGAGATTTCGCCATGATGTGAGTTCCTGAATCTTGGCGAGATCGCAGCGAGATTTCTTCCATCTCGCCAAGATTGCTGAGATCTTGCCATGATGTTTGTGGGTTTCTCAAATCTCGGTCGAGTTCACGGCGAGATTCCGAGATTAGCAAGATCTCACTGTGAAGCCAGATTCTTTCTGTATCTCAGTAAGATCTCGCCGAGATCTTGCTGAGATTTTGAAAGACACAACCTTCTTACCAACATATTTAAACATAGGCACGCAAGGCGTGCAAGAGTTTTTTTTTGTGAATAACTAGTGTGACGTTCCCGTGAAAAGTAAGATTGTCACGCTTTAATAGTCAACGTATAATTGAATTTAACTCAGTTTATAGCAAACATGTTCTGATGCTAACAATGATCGTATATTTTTTTCAGTTTTGATATTCCAAGAAACCATTTCAAATTAATATCGATATCAAAACCAAGAAGACCTTATGAAAGGTAACCCTGAAAAAAGAAAGACGCATGAAAAACTGTAAAAATATTATAAGACGCCAAGAGTCTGGGACGTTCCTTGCCACATTACCCTTCCCAACACCTGAGAGTTTTTTTGCACCTTGTGAGACTGTATTTTGTGAAGCGTGCAACCACTATGTCACCTCAAAGTCTAATCAAATTAATTTGCGGTTTAACTCGCCGCCAGGAGTCTTCAGGAATACCACAAACCTTAGCTTTAAGAAAATCTCCGCTAAAAGTTACCATTTTTAACAACTGCTCGTAATGCGAAATATTAAAATGCCCCTGAATTCATTAAGAAAAGATAGGTCCAAACATTTTTCTTGAAGTGTCGCTAGATCTGCTTCTTGTTCGCCAGTTTATTCTGACCGTGAAAAACAAAAGTGTCAAGTTACCATTTGAAACTAACAAATAAAAATATCACGTTACATGAATCTGCAACAAAACAGGAAATTTGATTCAAAGTTTATGGTAGATCCAATCCGACTAAGAGGTTTTTTTTTTACAAAAAAAATAACTCAGCAAAAGTGTTAAGTTACCATTTGTAACTAAAAGTAGCAATATCTCGTTTTGTTTGTTCAAACATTTCATGGGAACAAGTGGTGACGATTAGTCAGCTCTAACTGAATTTACTCCCTTGTGAAAAACAGAAGTGTCAAGTTACCATTTTTAACTAAAAATAGCAAACATCTCGGGGAAACAAGTGCTCACAATTCATCAACTCTAATTAAATTTACTCCCTTGTGAAAAACAAGGGTGTCAAATTACCCTTTGTAACTAAAAATACAAATTTCTCGTTACATTTGCATACAAGAACAAAACAATTGTCACTTCCACTTATTTTGTAAACGTTAAAACTTTTTCAAATCTCAAGTCTCGTCTCCTCTAAAATATGTCCTTTGAACTAGAAGCGACGATTCGTTACCTCTAATTGAATTTACTCGTTGTGAAAAACGAAAGTATCAAGTTACCTTAGTGTTGTAACCTGAAATAAAATATCTCTTCCGATTTGTTCACTACTGACTCGCGAATTACTTCAAAACACAAAACTCATCTCATTCATAACTAGCCACCTTTACACTAAAACAACCCAATGTATATTATGTAACTGTCACAATCCCCCCGGACAATCCCCTCCAAACTGGACTAAAAGTCACAAACCGGGAACATACACTTTAGTCTTCATTATTCAAGCACCAAAATCTTTGTACTTAATACAATCATAGAACTCCCAAGACTTCATATACCTCACTCAAGTTATCTTAAACAAGAAATTTTCCTTTTCTTCTACTACAATTCGTGCTGGCTATTAATGCGATAAAGCGAAAACCCTGATAACATTGATGAGACAAGTTAAGTTTCATTTATAACGTATCTTCTCATCCCCGTAGTAAACAAGAACCATTATAAATGTAAAATCGACACAGAATAATCTCTTTTTGTTCTGTTGACGAAATTAGTCGTAGTCTCTTCGCTTTTCTCATTCTCACTTTTCACTGAAACTGATCAATGGATGCTGAAATTAACGACTCGCCCTCGACTCTGCAGCAATATTTAGGTTTCACTACAACACACAAACGATTCGAACCTGGTCACAACCTCTTCACATTCCCCCTAGTGCATTCCGCCCCCTTAAATACAATTGTTGCAATCATAGAAACCACATCAACATTAGTAGTAGAGCGGCTAACACTCGTTTAATTCAAAACCTTATATAATGGGAAAAGCTCGCCCTTCTTCGCGTGCTCGCAGTTACATCCCAAACACTATGTTTCTTTGACTGATTATCCAATTGCTAAAGACTATCAAACCCGCCCACAAAATCCTTAGCCTAACCCACAGAAAATGTCGAGGTAAACCCAATATATGAATACTTCCTCCTCTTTTACAGAAGAATAAATATGGCCGTTCTCAACTGTATCGGGATCAAATCTTCTCACATACCATTTACCTTTATAACAGGAAATTTGACTGGTGTTTAATAGTAGATACAATCTGATTGGTGTGATATACATACATCTCTCACTGATCCACTGAACCATGATCCACTGAACCACCCGTCCATAACATACCCGACGCGCCGACTAGGAGGTATTTTTTTTTTACAAAAAAATAACTCAAAAATAGTGTGACAAGAATGGAAAAGTTCCAGCTGCAAAATGTGAGCAAAACATGGAGTCTTGCCAAAACATGCAGTGTGTGCTGATTTATATTTGCATTTATCATTTATCTTCCATTGTTGTCTAGCTACCAGTAAAATACAATCACATGCAGGCTGCTGATGCACATACAGTAATACTCCCCAAATGTAAGTTATTGCAGACTATATCATGTTGTTTTGGCTTTAGAATGTTTGCTAATTAATTATTAAGTGACTATATTTGTCCTCATTAATTTTTCTATGAGACAGTCAAAGTCAGACTCACAGGTCATTATATTCTCTTAGACCTGACGGTGTAGTCTATTCTTATTACATATCCATGAATATATATCTTACATAAAACAACCAATTGATGCAATTTTTAAAATAACTCAAACCAGCTTGCAGTGTAAAATAGTTGCTATTATTAATTGATCAAGAATACTGTAAATAATATAGTCACAGTATTTACATAAATTGTTGTTCTTTTTTTAGTAAATTTAATTACATGTACCTTGCTTTTGGTTATCCTGGCATTGACAGCAGACTGTGACCCTTCATTACAAAATGCACTGTCACTGAAAGTTGAAGATTAAATAATATGAAAATAATAAAGTTGTAACAGAACTTTAAATTTGCATAATTGTTCAGTTCCTTTACAAATATTATAATAATAATAATAATAATAATAATAATAATAATAATAACAATAATAATAACAATAATAATAATAATAATATAATAATAATAATGGTCTTTATTTCCAAAAGATAAAAGTACATATCTTTTGTTGCATTATACACTCAATAAAAACTACCCTAAAAATTACACTAGCTAAACTACTACTTACTACTTAATTGTAATTTAGGGGAGGTTAATCTCTAGCTAATGCTGCCAGCGGTCTTGACCACATTACGCATGATCTGTGGGGTGCCCTTGGAGTTCACTGGGGCAGATCACATACAGCTTTGCACTCTAGTGATTGTTGCGGATCAGTGTCTTTGCTTGCTATTCTTTGAGGATTCATTAGCCCTGCCCTCCCTTCCCAAAGGGCAACTTCATTCAGGAGGTCAAAGTATTGGGTTTGGTAAGTATTTCCACTGGACTAGTTTCAGTGTGATGGTGCCTGTAAGTGGTGCTGTCTGGGTGGTTCCCGCTTGCCGGGTTGCCATGGATGTAGCCTGCATAACAGGCGTAATTTTTTGCATATTTCTGGCGAGCAGAGGTGAAAGCGAGGCGAGCACGAAGCGCGAGTTGCGTGCAAGGGGAGGAGCACTAAAAAATCCCACCTGTCCCCATACCATTGTTCAAGCTCTTCCGCCCCCACAGACACACCCTAAATGACCAGCCAATCACAGTGGTGATCACGGCGCGTTGTGAGCCAAAGTTTACATGTAAAACATCCAAGGTCTTGTTCTCATCCCTAAAATGGAGAAATTACTTCTTTGGGACTGAAAATAGAAAGGAAAAACACAAATCAACGTTAAAGTGCCTTCAGAATGAAATATTTGGCAGTGCAGAGTCCTCTCAAACCTTTCTGGTGGAAGAATTTTCCCTTTAACAGCCTCGAATAACATTGCGATCTGTGTGCTTTGCATTGAAAACGGATTGCGGATTTAAAGCAGGTTCCTGGACTTAAGAAAACCAAAATGGTAATGTACAGTATTACTACAACGTTGAATCCAACTTTTGGAACGACTGGTAAGGCCACGGCCGATAAAATGACTGGCAAAGTTGTCGGTACACTCAAGCTTTCGCTTTAGCGTGAAGAATGAATTTCATGCTGTCACGCGAAGTACGTCTGCAAAAGTTTGAACATTTTTAGCTTTTAGATAGGTTTTTCTCCTCATGTTGAATTAAAATTTATTGGTACTGAGCTTCCTGTGCCGTTTCTTTCCTTTGGTTACCTTGATTTGGGAATTTAAGGTTTTAAATTGAACAGTATTTTGTACGCTTAATTTCTGAATAATTAATTTACGGCGACCTAAGCGGTTTGTTTGTTTAGTTTATTCACTTCGCTAAAATCTACATTTTTGAGTCTATTCAGCTACTGCAGAACCCCTGAGAAAAAAAACTTAATGGGCACTAATTTAGCCTGGTTTAATTTAAATACGATTTATCTCAAAATAACTGGCCTGTTTCTTTGTTATCTCTTTTATTTACACCCGGGGATTTACAACTTTCATCTTTCATTCGCTGCACTGTAGTATTTTGTCTGTGACAAAAGCCCTTGAATGAGCAAAATTTAATGACTAAGTTATTGCCTTCGAACTGTTCGGAGGACAAAACGGCGAACACATGGGAAAATAAGAGCGAAAGGCGCTAGTGAAACAAGAAATCTGATGGGGAATTAGGGACGGGTCGCAGCATAGTTAACTATGGTCGTAGGCAATTTCATGTAGGTGAGGAAGGCCAAGGAGGCAACTTCGGAAACACACGAAGAGCTACAGGGAGCAGATGACTCCTATTGGACCGTATTTCCAGTTAAATTCACCGAACAATTTTAGCGCGAATCAATCTGTTGTATTCAAATCACAGTACGTGATTGTGTTACATATTGGAAAAACATTCGAGGATCACGTTTCAAAGTAACCAATTAGGTAGCCGTGTTCATATTTGAACGCCGGAACGGCTTGAACAATGGTATGGGGACAGGCGGGATTTTTTAGCGATCCTCCCCTCGCACGCAACTCGCGCTTCGCGCTCGCCACGCGCTTTTGCCTCGCTTTCGCCTCTGTTCTCCTGAAATACGCAAAAAATTACGCCTGTTCTGCAGGCTACCATGGATGCCTCCCTGCAGTGCTTGTATTCCTCAGACCCTTTCCTGCTAACTTTTAAGGCACCAGTTCCCAAGCTCATCAATTTGTGATGAGTTAAATGAAAAAAAAAATGTTCTTTCACCACCTTATCATGTAACCTTTTTCATTTGTGAAAGCACAGAAAAATCTGAGTGATTTTATCAAATGGAGTGAGGTTCAAAACTTAATTTGGTCACTTGTGAGCACTTTTCTAATAACATGACTGAGCAGCCAACTGACATACACTGTAGCTTTTAGTCATGAAGATCTTCCTTCTGGATTAAGTTTGTTTTGGAATGCATTCAAAATCACAAATAATACCGACCCCTGGTTTATTTTGCTTTTATATGTAGTGTAAATTATTAAAAACAAAAAAAATTAATAAGGGCAAAATTTTATTTTCTTGCTGACACCAACTTGATGACTCAACTGACTTTTAATGATTTGTTTCTTGGTTTATTACTGTGAATTTCATCTTAAATAGTACAGAGGTTACCCCTCACACATAGTCGTCGTTGCTAAGATTTACATGGCTTACGCCATGACAATATTCTTAATTCATAGTCCTTGTCTGAAAGTTGCTTAGAAGCAGTATTGTTTTGATGTGACATATATTATTTTCATACAAGGTTCAATTCAGACAGGCCCAAATTTTTTAACAATCTTAATTGATTTGGGTGATTTCCACAAGCATGTAAAACTTGATGAGCAGCTGATCTTTGTTTCTTCAAGAATATTTTATTGAACCTTTCCAGTTCAAGTAGAACTAATCTTCTTCCAGTGTTAATTTATTCACTAGGCATGGGTCATTTATTAACCAGCAATTGACAAATCATGCATTCAAATAGTTTAGCAATTTCTTGACATCACCAATTAAACACCTTGCTTCTCCATACTCCATTACGTGACAACAAAAGCTTCTGTGTCACATTCTGTCACATAAACTTTGTTTGCCCCCAGCCAATCCCATATTTTTTTCTTAAATGACTGCCGTCTGTTTGACATAGCACAAACCCCAATGTGCCCATCAAACCTTTACCTCGCTAGAGACACAGGTAGCCCAAGCTCAATATGTAAGCATCATAATTGACATACATTAAAAGAGATCAACCCTAATTAAACAATTACGGAGTGTTGTTAATAATTACACATGAACTTCATTGTAAGAGATTGTGTGAGAAATACTTTTGTCCCTTAAAATTACTCAAAATTGGTAAATTGTAGAATCATAAGAAATTAAAATAAAACAACTTGGGCGAGTTTAAAGGAACATTTTATTGCCCATTTCCTACACTTTACAGTAACAGAAGTATTTTCCATACAAACTCTTACAGCAAAGGTCATGTCTAATAATTATTATTAACTATCCTCTGTATTACACATTATTATTCATTCAAAATATTTCCCATTTCTGATTGTTTAAAGCCACACACATAATTCTCCATAACCAGCTGCTGTTGACCAAATATTGAACCAATGACTTCAAAAGTGCAGCCCGCTGCAAATTATTGAACCGATGACGTCGAAATGACGTCCAAAGTGCAGCCCGCTGCAGATTATTGAACCGTTGACCGAGAAAACCTGGAAACGAGATTGTGTTATTTTTGGTGAGCAGAAAAACAAAGAGCGAAATGGCGAAACTCCTTTAAGAACGGGGATATAACACCCTTCTTGGATAACACCCTCCTTGATCTGCAGAATTCTCCATATTCTACTCAGCCTCATTCAATAATATTTCTAAATGTATGTCGATATTATGATGCTCGCACAGTGAACTCAGGCTACCTGTGCTAGAGATTGTGAGAAAGTAACACACAAATATTACACGGAATTCAAATTCCGTCACATTGCAAAACGGAAATTAACAAAGTGATGCCTTATTCTATGCAGATAACTGATAAACTCAAGTACAAATTAAAAAGTGAAAGTCATAGTTGTCTCATAAGCTATGATTTCAGTTGATCTTTTGTTTCAACTGCTGAGTTGTAATTACGATTCGACCGAACATGACGGGTTTGTTACTTTGGAGATAAAGAAAAGAACTGGCTTTACAATGAACATAAGACCTTTTATCAGCAAAGATTAACTTACCTTGTCTTGGGAAACGTGTCAAACGTCTGAATCAATTCAGTGAAGCGGAAGAAGTCGAGAGTGAAGCAGGAACTTCAACTGAGCATATCACAGCTAAAGTTTTCACCAAACACACGTGAATACGCGAATACGGCAATTTACATCTTCGATTAACGCACTGAGCAATCTTCTGCAATCTCAGCTAGTTCGCTAATCGCCGAAAACGCCAGTTAAAACTCAGGACTTACAATAATTACTGCAGTCGAATTTCAGGGAATTGTGTAAACTGGAATTGCGGAATGTAGTACGGACTCGTTCCCAGTTACTTCCGCGCGTTGCCTGACAAAATATTGCGTGAGTTTCAAAACTCAGTTGAATTTAGTGTCACGCGAGTAACGAGTAACTAGTCCAGTTCTGGCCCCTCTCTCTGTCACGCAACGCTCCGCTCTCGGAGAGATCCAATCTCGTTCCCAGAGCCTCGTTCCCCTTGACCAGCGGTACAAAAAACAAGAGCTCTGGGAGCAACCATTTTGAAATCTCTGGGAGCAACCATTTTGAAATAACAATGGAAATAACCGAATTCTGCCCATCCGGTTTCACTGCGCATCTACATCTATGGCGCATGCCTGAAATGGTTGCTCCCAGAGCTCTCGATTTCCTGCCGCAGGCCAGAAGGATCGTGGGCTCTGGGGACGAGAATGGGAGAGAGAGGGTCCAGGGACATTTGTCTGCGCATGCTCGCGCTAAACCAATCAGAGCGGATCAGAGCGCAAGATGTTGATTTCACACGACTGAAAATATATTCATGGCGAGTGAGCTTGGTAACTCTCAGAAGTAACTTGGCGCATTGGAATGTAATTTCTGTGGCATGTCTACGCTCTCGTTAGTTTTATTTCTTCGAGACAGAAAAGGAATAGGAGTTTGAAACGAATTAAGGCAAGTTTCGGGCATAGAAAGGAGAAGGTGAGAAAGCTCATTAAATATGCCCGATGCAAATAAAGTGTTTACATACACTTCGCTCAAGAAGTAGTTTTCCCTAGGAGTTTTCGACAATATTTTGGCGCATTTCAATTTTATTTGCCTTACTTTTGGTTCTGGAAATAAAACTGTGTGGATGTGAATTTTGTGAGTTTCGAGAGGAGGGCGAATAAACAATAGATAGCTCATTAAATATGCGCGTTCGTATCCAACACCGATGGAAAACACAAGCTCTGTAGAAGCCTACGTTCGATAGCGGGTGATGCTCGATATACCAAGTCAATATATGCACTATTGTCTCGTTCTTTTGTGTGAAGTCTATTGTGTTATTGTGTAAGGGATAGGAATCATTGTTGTGTTCTTTGTGACGTAACTCGAGACTTGCTATTCACTTGGTATATCGTGCACCAGCCTCGATAGCCCTTAACTTGATCCTTCATTACTGATAGCAAAGGCACAACAACTACAACTGTAGAACATTCTAAAAGTTCGTATATATTCTTCTTCTACTAACCTAAGAAGCAAATGGAACTCTATCAGTCGGTAAAATTCTAAAAACATTTAGGTTTTAGTTACAGCGTTACAAAAGATTGAGAAAAATGTGATCAACAACAAATACCACAAATTGGCAGTTAGTCCTCGTAATTACCCAAGCTTTAGCCTTCTCTCGGCTCTCGTATCCAGTGTTTTTTAATTGAGCGCAACTCCTCTGCTCCTCTGAATGCTCTGATCTGAACTTCAAGAATTCACGCAACGCTCGCCGCATTTGTTTCTTCTCGGAATAATCTGAACTGCTAGAGGAAATTGCTCAGTGCAACGAACCAAACACGGAACAAACCCGATCGAATTCGGGAAATATTATTTTCTTTTTGCTGACAGAGACAGAGAGGGGCCAGAACGTCGGCCAGAACTGGACTAGGTGTACACATGCACAGTAGCCATTAGCTAGAACTAACCGACGAGCATGCGCAGACAAATGATCCTGGACCCTCTCTCCCCGGCCTTGCGTGACAGGAGAGGGGGACCAGAACTGGACTAGCGAGTAACAGGCTTCAAACGTTGAAGTGACGGGTTTCAGTCACGCAAAAATCTAAAGATGTCAATGAGTGGATTAAAAACTAATCTTTTTAGTGCGTTTTCTGCGAATAAGTAAACAAGTATACAACTTACCAAACTTTTTGGTATATATACCACTATGGTTCAGTTCAGGGCATCAGGCTAGATCTAATTGCATTCGCAATGCTGACCAGCAGTGTAACGTTAGACGGGCCATAAGTAGACCTCATGTGTTCCAGAGTAGAAGAGCTAAGTGCAGTTCACGATATAAAGAGGCATTCTCGTCCCCATAGCCCTTTTTCGTTCTCTTAGCCAGTAGGGTCTCGGCACGGGAAAAGAAGAGCCCTTCGGTTTAAGTGCCAAGGCTCCGCCGGCTAAGAAAAGCGAAAGAGGCTCCATGGGGACGAGAATAGGGAGTTTACGAAACCACAACGGCAACAGCAACGGGAACGTCGCTAAACAAAAGGTTTAATGAGCAAAACAATGACTTTGCACGTCCGTTATAAATCTTTGTACATTTCTTTGCCATCCTCTAGCTAGTCGACGACGTGAAATGACCAAATCTTGCGATGTCTGGAGAACGTGAGCCACGACGGTTAATTTTTTAAATCGTTATTTAAAATTTATCGCTGTGTTCCGAATTTAATTGTGCGATGGTTTTGACAGTGATAAACAAAGCAAATGGCTTAAGAGTACCGCGAGATTCGTAGCTAAAACATAAATTGATTTTTGAATCGACGTTGTCCTCGGCGTCGCCGTCGTCATTTCGTAAACTCCCCAATGATAAAGAAGGAGCGCGACCCGCGAGCATGGTAGCTTTCCGTGTCCCTAGGCTTATCTCCTTTGTCGTAGTCAATTTGAGTTTGATGTACGTGAAGTTGTGGGACTGCTCCTTTGGGTTTCGACTAGTGAACATCAAACCGTGTACTTCCTGTCTCGCTTTTTAACCCGCCGATGAATTGCAAGAGCAACAATTGAGAAAGCCCGTAATACAGCTGCCTTAGAGGCTAAACGAGGCGCCGGCAGATAATTCAAGTAACACGCTGTAAGACCAATCTTGGAATAACAAAGAATCCCTTGCAACGCGTTTTCACGCCAAACCTACCTATCACTCTCACTCGCTCTCACTCATCCCCACAGTACCGGCTGGCGCAAAGGGCGGCAAAACCTACATATACTGAGTCATTGATATTTATTTTCTAGTCGTGACCAAGGATACACCGATTATGGGTAAACGAATAAACAGTTAGCGCATAATCGTGTTATGACTGATAAGCCAGTGGCCTTCAGATTCCACATCAAATCAGTTCGAATTTAAAAATGTTGCCAAGGTTAAAGTGGATAGTGAAAACCAGAACAGCCGCAGAAAAATTCTGGGAACAAGGAGGAAAACCAAAAACAAACTTGAGTCACATGTCAGTGCCGGGACGGTCCCAGCCCACATTGGGCGCGAACGCTCTTGGCAATCCGTCGTCCCGGCATCTTCTGACACAAGTCGTTAATTAAGTTAATCTAGAATCAATCAATTTTTTGTCACAGAGTGGGAAGAGAGAAGCAAAAGAGAACGCCTGATGGCAAAAAGCGAATGCCTGTACATGTTTACAAGTCAAAACGGGGTTATACATTTGAAAATCGCAGTAAAACAAACGTGATATGAATCCAGAACACTGAACCGGGAAACAAACTGTATCAATTCGATAACCTCGCAGTTTTTTGAGTCTCCATGAACAAAACTATAGACTACTGTCACTTGAAATTCTTATATATGTATCTTTTCCTTTCTTCATGTTTTAACATGAAGAAAGGAAAAGATGAATGTCCCTAAAAATCAAAGAAAATTCAAAAAATGTGGCCACGGACAAAAAATCGATTTCGCTCAGACTTTGTCAGTTTGAAGGCCTAAGTAAGTAACTAAAAGAAATCAAGTTAGTTTTTTGAAATATTTAATATAGCGGCAGGAAATCACGAAAAACGGTTATCGTACGGGAAGCTCAGATTTCACTCCGCGAGAACCCGAATATTCACAATTTTCAGCTTCTTGCTACACAGACGTTTACATCGCCGTGAATCTTTCTCAACTTTAGCTACATATATTGACTCTTCCTTGGTCAAGATATAGTGATCATTTTTATCTCTTGTGCTTTCCGAGCGAACTGAGCCCCGATTAAGTAAGCACACTTTTCCTATTGCAAAACTAAAAAATAATCAAAATCCAGCGAGGCAAAAAGCTGACCGGTAGTGCTTCAAATCTTCTGATATTTCAACCAAAGAGTGTCCAGTCATTGAGGTTTAGGTTTGCAGTTTCATTTATTTGGGATCTGCTAGCAGTTTTGCATGAACGCAGGTCAAAATTCCAGAAAATTACAATTCAGCACCATTGAAATTTACAACGTAAGCTGATGTAACACAACTCACCCCATTCTAGGAAAAAACAACAACAGAAAAAAAGGCCAGAGACTTAACAAAAATGGGTTGAAAAGCTTTAACGCCGATGAAACCTTAGAAAAATAGCGCATTAATCTTGACCATCGCGTACATGAGGAAAAAAGAAAAGAAACACAACTTAAATCACACTCTGATCTACTTTATTGTGTCACGCACGAACGACTTTGCTGCTAAAGTAACAATTATCGACTCCAAACCAGGTGGTATTTTAAATAACTGTGGCGTTGATGTGTAAAACGTTGCTTTAATGAGAAGGGATTAGCCAGTTAACCTGCTGAAAGAATAAAACCACCCTGACAGAGACAGAAATCGGAACAGTGAACATGATAACTTTTTCACGGAAGAGTAGCTTGATTTATGCCGCCGAACAGTAAATATCGCATCGGCATATAAATAAACAAAGCACTTTTCTCTGGGGAAGTTCGTGACACATTCAAAAGCGATTTTGTGGTCATTCTTTAGATTCTCGGTGCAATTTGACTTCAATACGAACAAAGTACAACAACATAGCTAGTCGCCCAACTTCCGTCATACCGCTTTGCGGACCTAAAGAGAAAAAGGCCTATTTTGGAATGGCGTTAATGTTTTCAAAAACCAACTAACTTACGCGTGCTACTCACGAAAATCTATCCTGCGAATCGAGCATCGTTATAGTTGGGTGAATGTCCATTAGTGCGGGGTAACTTGAGTAGCATACCAGAAATTGGCTCGGTTCCCGGGATGGGGGGAAGGGGGAAGCCCGCGGAGCGGTCACTGTAAGTTTCTACGAAACGTACAGATGCAGATTCCAGCCCTCACCTCCGCCTATTACCTACTAAATATTTGCAAAACTGTAAACAGCTTATTACATTTTCTCGGTTTTACGAGCCACAGCTGCATTCGTCCACAAGCTGCGCCAGGCGACTGAGGTACGGACTCTTTTGCCTCTGCCTTATATCGGAGACATCCACGCCCAATTCAATACAAATACTACGCAGCATGTCCACACTTAGTGATGTCGGTTTCTCCTTGTGTGCTTGCATGAGCTCACAGATATTGTAACCTGACGAGGATACAATAGGGTGCTGAAGAGAAACCTCCCTCATCACATGCACACAGATTTCCGAATGTGCCGCCTCAGCTTCCGCTGCTCTGTTATCTTCTCCTGAGACATCGTCGTCCGAGTCTCCACGGTTCACTTACTGGGAGCCAGCTTTTTCTTTGCAGCCAGTCTTGAGAAGAATCCAGTGATTTGCTGTCCTGTAAGAACTTCTTCTGGTTGAAACCGACGAGCTCCTAACTCGTCCCTTGCAGATCTCATTAATTTTGAGACCTCACTCGGATCTGCTTTCCTTCCACTTTGCTCGCCAATTTCAAATTGCTGTTTCAAAAATTCAATCTGTTTCTGCGTAAAACGAGCCTTCTTGGTGATTGTTTTTAGAGCCCAACCCATTGGAAGGGGTGTTAAGCACTGGCTCTGTTCTTCACATTGTAACTGCACAGTGGGCATCCTGCTACTTTCATCCATCAGCTTAGAAGCGTAAACTCGTTTAGCCTTGTCATACAGTGTTTCCTGTTCAGGCCGTCGTTTGTGTTTACCCGTGTCCAGATGTGCTTGTAACGATGTAAAACGGCTGTAGGCTTTTATACATCCTTCCTCGGGGCAAGAGAAAAGTAGCGAGGCTTGATCATTTTCACTATCATCATCATCTTGGTCTTGACTGGTGGTCTCGCTGGTTGCTTCTGCATCCCTTGTAGATGTTTTCTTTACATGTCTGTGTCTCACGCTCTTAAAAGATGGCTTAGTCTGCGATGAGGAGTCCAGCACTTCTAGGACTTCCGGGATCTGCAAAACGCCCTCAAATCGAGACCATGGTATCAACTTCCCTGGACCCACATTGAACGCTCTCCACGCACGTATTCCGCTGTCTTCATACTTGAAGTTGTTGAGCAAGCTAACACCCTCCCACTTGATTGTCGGAGTAACTGACGTTTTGAGTGAGACGTAACTAGCTTTCACACGAGACTCTGGACTAGACTCTATTGCAGTTTTCAGCTCCACAGCTGTTGTCACATCATGACCCTCGTTTATATGTCTTCCTACATCTCCCTTGATAGTTGCTGCTTGACGGTCGCAGACTCCTTTGCCGCCTTGAGGGTCGGAAAAGTCGTTCCGTTCTACAACCAACCCAGCGATGTCACCTGCTAGTTTAGCTGAAACAATTGTATACCCGCTATGGTAACAGCCCGCATTATCTTGCTTGTAATAAGCTCTTTCTAATTCCGGCATTTCCTTCTTCAGTGAGGCAAGGCAGTCTTGCATTATAGATACCACGGCGGCACTGTCTTGTGAACAGTTCTGAAAGACATGCACAAATGTTTGAGACTCAAATTGCTCGCTTTCCTCTGACTTTCTAATTGCAACTGTAATATGCCATGGTAGCCCACGCTTAGCAAACCAATCCGACTGCGGCTCTCGAAATTTCCGTGGCATGAATTTCATCGCCCAATCCTGAACGAGGAACACATCAGATTTGCTCTTGATGTTAGCTAAGACAGAACATTTGGCTTGATCCTGGTGAACAGAGCGCAACTGATGGGATATCCAGGTCATGATGTTAGTTTTTGCTTGCTTAATAGTGTGTAGCATGTCCTCCTTATCCTCGTCATTGCAAAGTGCATGATAACACTCACTTTCCAAGGTAGTTAGGACTTCCTGCAACTGGCAGCACTGTGTGCATGACTCATTGTGTGGGTGACTGCAGCAGGCTTGAAAGTCCGGGTCTGTCGAATCACTCAGGGCGTAAGTCCTACAGTGATCAGCAATGCTCGACGACTCAACAACATGGACCTGAAACACACCGAAGACAAAACAAACCGCAATTGTTTTTTTACGTATGCAATTTCAATTGCAATACTATTTTGACTAAGCGACACCCCATTCCCCCTCCTCCCCCCCACCCCCCATGCTCCCAATTAAGCAACCCTCGAATGAAGCCCACGTTCCATTAGGGGTTTATTTCTGATACTAATTTTCAAATAAAATATGGCAAAAAATATTTTCACTTTACAAAAGTAATTCGCAAGACTTGCTGTGCATGTTTGTCCCATTTAGGTGAATTCCTTCTGCCAAATTTCATTCTGAACTATATAACGAAATAAAATACCTTGTAGTCACTCTTAAGGTATTGCTTTGATGAGCGCAGCTTTTGCTTCATTTCTCTCGCCCAGACCTCCGTTTTACCACAGTCAACCAGTTTATCGACCAGTTTGTCCAAATAATCAAATGCCTCGGTTCCTTGGGCGGAAAAGTTGTCAAGTCCTTGTAAAGACTTCCTAACAGACGCTGAACACTCATCCAAAACTCTATGTAGTGTTCGTTTGCTCATGGGCTCAAAACCTCTTTCACTACAGTATTGTTGGTACTGTTGCACAATGCGCTCAGGTATCATCATTCTGATCACGTTTGGGGTTTTAATAACCTCACCAGTTGATAGCTTCAAAAGCCTTTCACCAAAAGGAACGTCTTGAAGAACATGCGGACTTGTGATGAACGAAATGAAATCTTCTAATTTTCCCTGGTTAACTTTCATTCTCCGGTATTCGTGACTCGGAATCGGTTCTGCTCTCCCATTTAGCAGGGTATGATGTCGAGCTATGTTATAGCGGTAACTGGTGACCGTTGGGATAAATTCCTTTACCTCTTTGAAGGACAACTTATCAGACAGGATTGAGAGTATTTGCCGTCGAGTACTCCAGTGCTGAGCGTTTAAGTAACTCTCGGCCAACGCTTCAATAAGCTCCAGATCCTTCCGACTTTTCCCGCCAGTTGTTTTGAGATACCCTTTGCGCTCACATAATTCATCCCACAAGCATTTTGAATCTTTTGGAGCAAGGACATCCAGAACTGCTGAAACACACTGCTCGGCTTTTCTCACATATCGGCGCTTAGAACGGCTTTGTGCTTCATTCCACGGTACTGACAGTACGTGGCGCACTGGGCTGATGTCTCGAGCCTGTAGAAAGCGGTTGAGCTGTTCCCTCGACTCGTCTTGCACGTCGGTTAGACTATCTTCGCTTTCCTGTGAAGCCTCGTCTGGTACATAAAAACTCTCTCGTTTATACTTGTCTTTACATTCAGTTTCAGTGGTCGGAATGGAAAAAGAAATGTTGCTTTCACTTTCATGATCGACCTGAAGTGCGAAAAAGGAAAGATGAGGTTTGAATAACATGTGCTAGGGTGGGGCTGGTGGGTAGAGGGGGAAAGCGATTAGGTACTTTTGTCTTTCTCTTTGAAACCCAATAGGCCGCTTTCGATAGATAACAATTCAATTTGATAGTGAGGTTTAGAGGACATAAGCAAAAGAAATGCATAAACATGAGAGTGCCCCGGCTAACCGACTCACCCCTGGAGAGCTAATTTTTCATATGTTCTGTTAGAAAACACATTGAAGCGTTTACATGTCAGAAAGAGTGACCCGGCTTATTGAGGCGAGAAGACCACTAAAGTAGCGTCATTTTCCAAGACAGCATTTAACGTAAACTGCCTCTAGCTAGTGACTACGCTCAGTAGAGCGAAAAATAATAGCCCAAAACACTAAAAATTGAGGGTCCACAATAGGGTTCTCAGATCCCGCTTTCCCGCTCATTTTTTCCTGTCAATCCCGCTATCCCGCCCTTTTTTGCTTGGAAATCCCGATCCCGCACACTTTTCAGAGACGTTAACTAATTTAATAATCAACGAGAAAATTTATGAAAATAGATATCGCATAAACGATCACAAAGGGATTCAATGGGTAGCAGATAAGTAAGCACAAAAGATTGTAATTTTCCTTTATGTAAAAACTTTTTACTATTTTCATTTCTTTTGTCAACGTATCAGAAAAAGAAAAAGATTGTTCATTCCCATATTCAAGAGATGGCCCGTAAAACACACCCGACAGTATCTTTCAAAGCTTCCAGCGTGTTCACTTTCCTCGACATCTAGGCTAGAACTTTTTTTACGAATGAAAGCATTCCTAGGCCATTCGGTGTGTGGCCATCCTGGCCAAGACAAGCCAAGCGCTTTGGAAAAGGTCGAAACAATAGAAAAACTAGAAAGGATTGGGGTGTCGTTACACACGCAAGCTGCGAAAGTGTTGGAAATGGACAAGAACGAGGTTGGGAAATGGAAAGATGTCATCAATGTCAGTAGCCTCCTATGCGGGCATTCTTTGGGCTCATCACGCAGTCTTTGATTGCTTGTTTGGGCTCTTCTCGCAATATTTGATTGCTTGATGAGCCCAAAGAATGTCTGCGTGGGAGGGTATGACGAGATCTTTAATTTCCTACGATTTCAAACACACTGACGTCCGCCTAATATCCTAAACAAATAATAAACTTTCCTCATTATCCGCCATTATTGAAATACTTTCGTGTGGTCTGCATGTGACGTATAACAAAAAAGGACCACAGCTTTCTTATGATTGGCTATCATAAAAAACACGCGTGAAAACCGATGTGAGAGGTGATTCTAAAAACAAAAAGACACGGAACAGGGTTTACTCAGGGTCAGTATGAAAGATGAAGGCCCCGGGTAATGGCTCCTGGTCGCCTACAATCTTATGATACTTTCGTAGTCAAGCGATAGTGGATACGTTTGACAGAACCTGACAGGAACCGCCACTATTCATTACTTGAAACCTGACACAGCTATACGCAATATAGTTTCACTTCTGCCAGCTTGCGGTTTTTGCGCTGGTCACAACAATTTATCACCAAACAATTGAAATCCCGTATCCCGCTCTGTTCCCCTTACGAATCCCACATCCCAACCCCATAAAAACACGAAATCCCGCTCCCGCTTGTAATTGCAATTCCCGCTTCCCGCCCCTTTTTTTAACCTAAATCCCGAATATCACGGCAAAAACAAATGCCAAATCCCGCATCCCGCCAAACCTATTGGGGACCCTCAAAATTAGCCGCTACCGGAGCGATGATTAAAAATTTACCCTTGCTGCCAAAACGTTTCTCATCTGGTTTGTTGTGCTTAGCGGCCGCTATTTTTAGTGAATGAGATCTTCGTATATTTTTATACGGCTATGATTTTACATTCTGTTTTTTTATTTTAGCATTTTATGCAGGACTACATACTCACCAGGTTTAACTCGCTCAAACTATCTGCGATCTTAGCAACTTCTTCGGTCATGTGCCCCGCTTCAGGTACTTGGTCTTTATACACGCTGAGCATCTTTCTACATTTTACGCAAATTCCTTCCGAAAAAAAGGCGAACGCGTTAACACTGCAAAAATTATTCCAAAGACGAGTGATTTTAGACGCTAGAAGATTTGAAGCCGTACCAAATTTAGCTGTAGCTATTTTTGAAAACAAAACAAATAACACAATTGCAACAAACACAGTGCGAGCCGCTGATGGAATAAGGACTCCGATAAATGAAAGTCGGAGCGGTCGCAATTAACTGGCTATTAATAGTTCATCAAACAGTTCATCACTTACCTGAGCCCACTGGGAGAAACTGATTTGTAACTTCCAACAACTTCATGGATTGGGACAAATTTATCCCTTTTTGCAGTGTTGGTACTTTCCGGTCCTTACAATGACCGGAAACAACTTCCGGTACACTACATAAACCACTTGGCCTTCGCCAACCTATGCCCAATCGCGCCCGATGAGCGGGACAGATGGTCATTTCCAAGAAGTTTGATGGCTTTTCGAAACAACCGCATCTTGCCAAGATAAGTTCCACTTCAGTTTGAACACCGGAAAACTTCAAGAACTTTTTGTGTTTTTGTATCTCTTTATTACACTTGGTGAGTGGTAAGATGGAAGTCGAGGAACTGCTCCGTTCGTCCGCGCCACAAATTCCACCGGCAATATTGAAGAACGAACACGACATTTTTAATCTGTACCTCGCCAGTAATAACCTTGGTTTCTTCTGAAGTAAGTGCGATGTTTATTTAGATAAAGAAGTAATATTTACTTTCCGTGGGAACAGTTACCTGTTATTGGCTTCCTTGACGACATACAGTCTCTCATATACGTAATGAAATTAATTAATTTTGGTCCGATTCTAGCACGAAACCTGACCATTTTTCATTTCTTTACTCGATTTGGAGGAAATTCTCTCTTACTGAAGCAAAGGCTCACTCATCGGCAACTAAGATAGTGTTAAATACGATTGATTCTGGCACAACGGATTTAACTATTTGGGAAGTTGATCGTACGTGACAAATCAGCGAGAAATAAAAGTTTCGTGTTTCCCACCTTTTTTGCATGTTAGTTTTTCACTTGTGTGAGCCATGACTGATAGAGATACATTTTTTTATCATAACGAAGCAAACTTAAAGGGGTTTAACCGTCTTACACTGTAACTGGGATGTCTCTGACCTATTTTTTTTTAAATTGTATTTTAGAGTGACTTGCGTTACATTAGCGCAGATTGTAAATTTCAATTTCACTGAAATGTAATTTTATGGAATTTTGACCGGCGTTCATGCAAAACTGCTAGCAGATCCCAAATAAATGAAACTGCAAGCCTAAACCTCAATGACTCGACACCCTTTGGTTGAAATATCAGAAGATTTGAAGCACTACCGGTCAGCTTTTTGCCTCGCTGAATTTTAGTTATTTTTGAGTTTTGCATTAATAGGAAAAGTGTGCTTACTTAATCGGGGCTCAGTTCGCTCGGAAAGAACAAGAGATAAAAATGATCACTATATCTTGACCAAGGAAGAGTCAATATATGTAGTTAAAGTTGAGAAAGATTCACGGCGATGTAAACGTCTGTGTAGCAAGAAGCTGAAAATTGTGAATTTGCGGGTTCTCGCGGAGTGAAATCTGAGCTTCCCGTACGATAATTGTCTTTGGAGGTTTTCTGCCGTTATTTCAAATATTTCAAAAAACTAACTTGATTTCCTTTAGTTACTTACTTAGGCCTTCAAACTGACAAAGTCTGAGCGAAATCGATTTTTTGACCGTGGCCACGATTTCTTTGATTTTTACTGACAATTACTCTTAATATTGTACTAAAAAAATCAAGTGCTAAATAAAGTGAGGTGAAGTGAAGTGAAGTGGAGAAGGAATACAGCCACTTAAAAATTAGGGCTTTATTTAGACTCCATCATAATCTTCCTATACGTATAGAATATAGCAGTGCCATATTAAAAATTGGCAGTGATAGAGTGAAGATAAATAACCACTTTTATTAAAAACTGGATCATTGGATAATGCAATTCGAGAGTTTTCATTGGCTAAGCCATCATGGTATATGAGCCATTATACCATGATCTACAAAAATGGCGCGCCTATGCGTGATTTTTTGGGCCTTTGTGTTTTTATTGTAATCTAGTTTTCTATATTTTAGGGGCGTTTTTAATAAAACAATTACTCCACTCGCGCTTGTTGGATATGAGATGATTATAGCAGGCCCGTAGGCTAGGGGGGTTCGGGGGGTTCGGACGAACCCCCCCACTGCCTGGAAAGGTCCGCTCGGTGACCTACTCACAAATAATTTGACCGGCTTAAATGTCTCGCATGTGTAAAAAAAATTACTGAAACCTTACGAAAACGTGACACTAGTCCTGCAAATGAAGACTGTGGAAAAGAAAGAATAGACGATAATTTTATAATAAGAAGCCTTTGAATCACGACACGATTGTAAGGAGGTATTCAAATTCCCGCTCAAGCTAGCCAACGAAAACATCATACAGTTAGCTCGTTATTCTTAAATTTTCAACATTTTCGGATCTGTGGCGGCTTCCAAATTTCGATGCTTTAGTGTTCTCTAGTATTCACTCCGTTTAGTGAAGGAAAGGGAAGATTGTGGCACAAACTTTTCCCGTATTTACAATCAAAGCGTTTCAATGGCTGAGAAGGTGAGTACTGCTGCCGAAACGCCCCCATTGGCATCAAGACAATTGCATAGCTCCAATGCTGAGACCCAAGCTCCTAGAGAGTATTTCCAAAGAAACGCGGCAATTCCTTTACTCGATCATATTATCATGTGTATCGAAGAGCAGTTTTCGCCTTCGGCAAAAGTTGCCACGTCACTACTTGGCCTCGTTACAAGTGTTCTCTGTTCAAGAAATGTCAACCTCAATGCGGCTGTTAACACTTATACTGATGATCTCCCGTCCCTTGAGTTAATTGTTCGAAATGGAACTTACGCGATGGGGAAGTCGATACTTAGCAATGGAACCGCAATTAAAGGCCGGTACAAACGAGGGAGCTTGCTCTTGAGACACGCTCCCGAAACATGCTCCCGGGTAAGTACCCCAACCAGTGCACACAAAGGACACGACGAGGGAGCTGAGTGATGAAGCGTGTGAAAGTGAGTTCGCAAAGAGTTGTGGATGAAAAAATTAAGCTACTTTGATTGGCCAACTGGAGACACGTCATTTCAGGGCAAGCAAATTTCAGTACACACCAGGGAGCTTGCTCCCTCATATCAAACCAGTTTGATATGAGGGAGCAAAACTCGGGAGCAAAAGTTTTGTTGCGCAACATATTTTTTTTTCGCTAGAAATCGTTGGTGCAGACGAGGGAGCTTTTCTACGGGAGCGTGTTGCAGGAGCATGCTGCGGGAGCAAGCTCCCTCATGTGTACCGGCCATAAGGCCAGCTTCACCTGCTGTGGCAATCAAAGATTGTGATGCTGCCCTCTTTCCAAATATTAACATTCTTCTCCAAATTGCTTGCACAATTCCAGCCACATCGTGCGAATGCGAACGAAGCGCAAGCACATATCGACGACTCAATAACTTCATGCGTGCATTGATGGGAAAAGATCGCTTGTTCCATCTTTTGCACATTCACTACACTACTCCTGTGGACTTGTCCACTGTAGTTCACTGTTAGGCTCGGCTATATCCCCGTCGACTTCAACTGGAAAATCTTCTGCAATAACGGTAAGTTTAACTTTGTGTTACACTGTTAACAGTAAAGGTCCGTTTTAAGCGAAAACGAACCCACCCAGGCAAAAATCAGCCTACGGGCCTGATTATAGCCAACTCGGCGCTACGCGCCTCGCTGGCTATCTATCATCTCATATCCAACGTGCGTTCATGGAATAATTGTTAAATAGTGTCTCTTTGCTTTGATGTCATATTTCAGTTCATCGTACCGAACTGACTCAAGCATCAAATATCACAGCTGTTCCAGCTGTAGACTGAATTATACGCAATAGAGATTATACAAGTTCCTTTTAATTCAGTAAACAAAGCAAGCAAATCAACTTCAAACAGAAGTTTAAGGACTACTTAGAGTCTGTTTGCGTTGATTTGATCACGACATTAGTCACCCAAAATTGATTCAAGCATTCCTGGTCAAATAAACTCAGTCTAACTCTCGATTCAGACTGCCAGCCACCAGTAAACTCGGCCCATACGATACTGAACTAAAAAACTCATAAAACTCTTAGCGCAATCTAAAATTTTCAACTAGTAAATATCTGTCTATGTATTTTCGTTCCTGACACAGGGACGCGCTGATTCACATGCAATCACGAAACTAAAGAAACAGATCGATTGAGACAATGTTACTGAAAATACCGCAACCAGTATTGCTATGGTGAATAGTCGTTTTTGAGAAACTTTTCCAAGTCGCTCTGTCTCGTTAATGTTGTTCTTCCCTCGGTGACTTCTCTCCTACTTTATCAGAGTGAACCAGATGCGTTAGCGCTTGCGCTTCAAGTAAGTGTGTCGTTGTATTGGTCCTTTATTTGAATTGGTTTTCTCAATGGCTTCCTCTCCTGAAAGGAGCACGGTCATGGAATTTTGAGTTATTTTCACCATCAACAAAATTACCGTTAAATTTAAGGAAACCTGAAAATAATGCTTTTCAAAGATAGAAAAACACCGAAGAGATAATCATAAACCATAAAGGAACCAGGATGGAGAACATGATTGACTCGGATTACAAACAATGAAATTGTAAAAATTTCGGTTAAACTTTACAAACCGTTCAACCGTAACTGCGCACCTTTACGGCGTCTTTGTCCGCAGTGGAGTGCCACGATTATTCAACAAAACCACTTCCTGTGGTTGTTCAACAGCATTAAGAATCTGTGATTCTCTTTAATGCATATAGGCTAAGGTATCTAGCGATTTAATTGGTTGGGGTATAGGCCTGTTGACTCAGCATGCTCCTTTGATTGTCATGCTTGAATTACAACAGCAATGATGAAGTACTGGTGCGGCAATAACACTTGATTCTATTAATTTCAATGTCATTTCCATAAAAGGAAACTATCGAATAATTTAAACGTTTATTTATGCCTGTTGGCGATACAATGTCGTTTAAAACATATTTTTCCATTGAGGAATAAAAAATGCTTGCGAATGAGAATTTCACAAATTTTCCTGAAGCAAAGTCATGGCAAAGCAAAGAAAAATCCAATTTTGATTTGAAAAATCATAGACGCAGTGAGTCAGGTGAATGGAAAAAGAAAAAAAAAACACAGGGACAAAGAAAACTTAAACCATATTTTTCCTTTCAAATTATTAATAAAAGGTTTGAAGTCAGGCAGTCTCATAGTTGAAAGGTAGTATATATTTACAGGCTTCGCGTTCTCAAATTTGTCAAAAAAGACAAAAAGATAATTTGTTACTTTTATTTAGCTACCAGGATTGATCTCCTGGATAGAGTCTTATTTTTCAATGAAGTAATTATAAGAAAACGCCATCATTTGTTAACTGAAATGCCTTACCACAAAAAATAACCCATTTGGATTTGAGAATATTAAACAAAAACACTTTGATCACTTCGATATTTGTTCGATGCTATCGATAAGTCTACCTTCACGAGTCATTCTACTCCAGGCAAACTAAGCTGACAAAACAAAACTTGACAAAGACTTCCTTTAGGGCATTACTTAGTTTTAAAACTCCATTAGACACATTCACGGCTAAACAGCGTATAAACATTAAACACCCTGATCTGCAGGCTCATTCAACTTTGGTCATCGAGAAACCAAGATCGAAGAAGGCCCGGCGTAAGTTGTAAGTCTTTAATTGTCTCTTTCTTTAGGTTCAAAGGGTTGAATCTTCGCACTTGTTCATGTTGAATGCTGACTACTTGATTTTTCTTTCTATTTTGAGTTTAAGCGTTCTATCTGCATTTTCAAACTAAACGCTGAGTTATAAAAATACTTAAAGGTAAGTGAATGTTTTTATCTAACTAGCATCTCATGATCTGAAATTTCGCCCGTGGGGCCAGTTTCAACCCGTTTCTCGAAAGCCCCGGAAACTTTTCGGGCCTGTAAAGCCATTTTTAGTTCATCTGAATCTAAAAACGGAGGAGTATATGCGCCTGAAACTTCTTGTATGAAGGGAACCTCTGTTCATACTAAGAATAAGTGAATAAAACTATAAATCATAACGTTTGAGATTTTGCTATGGCTTTCCGGGGTTTTCCCGAAACGGGCCTCTGATAAGTCCGCCTGGGTAGTTACCACGAGTTAGCTGGTTAAACTTGTTTGATCACCTTAACACTGAGCTACAGCCATTTGCGCAATCCCTTCCCCTACCCAGCCCAGGGAGGTGTAGTGGTTGGCGTGTAGAAATTCGGTTGATATGCGTACTAGCTACCAAATGATTGCAGGGGAATTTGTTGAGAGGAAATTAGAAGTTGGGAATTCATGGTCGGGGGTGAATTCTGGCAAATTCGCCCGTTGAGTCCCCCTGTTTAATCTAATTTTTCTCCTTCGGCTTAGTCAAAGTTTCAGTAATTGTTGTTTCTTCTTTTGCCTCTTGAGTCCTTTTTTGCCTGCGTTACGTCTTTTTGCCTAGCCTGAGTGTTACAAGTTCGAATGTTTTTAGTGGTCGGAGAAGTTTGTAGTCTAATCAGAACACAGGGATCTTGGAAACACAACAAGATATCTTTAATCCACACGAACGCAGTATTTCCACACAGGACTTCTCTACAAGCACACGCTAGGCTTGTAACTACACTTGACTTTAAACACACGGCCTCTTGCCAAATATCCACGTAACCTCTGTTACACTTCACAAACACGACCTCTGTCGATTACACGCGACCTTCGTCACACTTCAGTAAACACTACTGTAAAACTCCTGGGAAAAAAACCATCTAAACACTACACCGATTTACTTATATACTTTACAGCAAAGCGTCTAGAACGTTCCGGCTATACTAAATAAAGTATCATTACAATATAAACTATTTACAGCAGCAGACGTGAACGACTAAAATA
>JAHPZR010007577.1:22500-25468 GCA_019787425.1 Platygyra sinensis | reverse complement strand
AAAAGTACAGAGTAAGCGCTAATAATTCGACTTTACCATGATCACACATAACTGAAAACCTCCTCAGGGATAAACATTACCTTAAAGCCATCCCCATATTTGAGTAAAACAGCAAAGTGAGTCAAATGATTACAGCTGCATTCTGTTTGTTCTGAGTTGCTCCTCGATCTCACAACATGACATCCTTCCTCTGACCATCCTTCTGAACTGAAATGGGACAATTTCTTTCTTTCAACAGAGGACATTTATAGAGCAGCTTTTTAACTGTTTTGTCCCTGATTAGGTGTGAGAATAAGTAATCTTTTTTCTTTTCAGACAGTTCCTCCAGAATAAAAACTCTTTAAGAGCACCAAATCAAGAGCAGCTCTAAGTAATTATCCATAAAGTGCAGTAAAATCAAACATCTTATTCCCATCAAATTTATATGCATAAAATAACGTGACAAATCAATCGCAGTAACTGAAAGAATGAAAGTACTGTACAATACGTAAAAAGCACGTTAAAATAAACATAGTTCTGGCAAATGTTAGGCCCAAGCATAGCGCACATATTATTTAAGTTATTTTATAACATTAGAGTTAAAAGCTTACTTGCTCACGCTGCTCCAAAAAACACAATGTCTCTTTCTATTAAGGGCCTGAAAAGAGATTATTCACGTTTAAACCCAATGAAATAAAAACAAACAAAATCAAACTTAACCACTTTGTTACCTTTAGGTTACTGAACTTTAGGATGACGTTTTGCGACAACTGTTGCGGCTTGGGATACATTGTAGCTGCCATCATCACGGTGTCGATTAGCCTAAGTAGAAGGTGGATAAACGAATATGCTTAGTTGCCGCTTGAGGTCTTGGTTCTGCTGAAAAGCTAGAACTCTTGCCTGTTCGACTACTAGACCTACTGAGTTGGTGGAGCTGAAAGGAGCAGTGACCCCATAGTAAATTTGTCAGACTAGCCATATTGATGATCTATAATGGCAATCTTATCTTTTCTACTTTGGGAGGCGCGGGGGTCTCATATCATGGTTACTGCGCTTGTCTCCTGATCGAGCTGTCTGGGTTCGAGCCCTGGCCGGGGTCCATCATTGCGTTGTGTTTTTGGCAGGACACTCTATCCTCACAGTATCACTCTCTACCTAGCTAAGTGTATGAATGGGTACGGACCAGCATCACATCTAAGGGGAAGAAATACTCCTTAGTCGCCTCATGCTCCGTGCACCGACTGTTTGAAAAAAGCTGATCGACGCGACGTTTGGGCTCAAATTACCTGCTGACCCGGTGGGAGAAGATAAGATATGTATTACCGCTGCGGTGGATATGATCCTTTCTCCTACCGGGTTCACAGCTAATTTAAACCCAAAGGCCGGGTCGCAAAGCTAATTTCAAACGGTCGGTGCACGGAACACATAGTCCGCGCATCTTTTGACGGCTATCGATGGAAAAGCATAGGGAGACCTGCACGTTAAAATTGCTCTTTGGCGAAGGTTTTAATCCCATAAAGAGAAGCAATGGTTAAAGCATCTACAAATGTTGCTCTAGGCAGAATGTTGAGGCGATCGGATCCTTTGGGGGCGAGTTTATGGCTGTATTCCTTCTGGCGATCTTCTGAGCTCCATCACTCGAGTGCCCTACCTTGAGGAATATCGTCATGCGTTCTGCGTGGATGTTAAGATACGGTATGGCAAATGAGGAAAGTTTCCAATCACTTTCCGAAGAAAGTACAAGCGATCTCTCCACAAATAGAATAAAGAAAGGGCAAAGCAGCCGTTGGCTTTCAATTCCTTTTAAAATCTTCCTGATTCATTGGCATCATCTCGCGGTAAGCTGCAGTGTCCTCAATCATTACCTCTCTCACTATGTTGTTAAAATATCTCTTTTCTCCCCTTCGCTTTATCCAGTGTCTAGTCCTTCCTCCTTTGGTGACTCTATCATCCTACTCTCACAACATTTCGAGCAGAGCAATAGCGGCTAAACACATCTTCACAGTCGATCGATCGATCGCGCGCTATATTTTAGACAAACCAATATGGCGCGCGTTTGCTTTCTGAGGCTTCGGAGTAGATTTTGGACCTATACCTCTCGAACTCAAGTGTTGAATCCAACATGTTGCATTCATTTGGCCACCTCATCTAACAATGTGGAATATCGTCCAGCAATGTTTTATTCAACAATGTTGGATGATGCTGGATCCGTTTGGCCGGGCCTTAACAAGCAATCATTTTACATCGCTTGAACGTAAAACATATTTATAACCGCCTTCCATTCAGGGAGGAAACTTTATTTATAGAGGTCTCCAAGACAAAAGGCAGATCAAAACTCACAAGGACACCCGTCTGTTTTTGTGACCATGGAGCACGTGGCTTGTCAGAGCTTTCGAGAAAGGACAGACAGACACGCAGTTTGATGACTGACAGCGGTAATTTGAGAATCTCCGAGCTACGTGTTTGGCCTCCTTGGCCGTCAATTTTTGTGACAACCACGCATATGCCAGATTTTATAACAAAAAGGCCCGGAATGGCAGGGAGAGCGTCTATGCGGAGGTAAATCTTGGCACGGCGCGGTGCCTTGATTACTACCTCGATGAGATGGCCTTGGCACCCCCACAACTTTGGGTACCGGTGCCACATTCATTTGGAACAGCTTCGTTTACACGTCGAAATGAGGAGTGCCTTGCCCCAAAAAAGTTAGCTTGTGAAATAGGGTTTTCGAGTCAGTACGCCCCGGAGCCGTTTGTTTGGGAAAGTGCGTGAATACCCTGAAAACGCAAAATTTCTTTCCTTCAACGTAGATTGTAAACACACATCATACAAGTATCATGACAAAAGAGGACCTGCATTAAAAAATATACGAATTCAAAACAAAAGTTATTTTGCAATGTTGAAGGAAGGCTTCGATAATACAACTTACCGGGTCTTTTCAGCTCCCTCTTTGTTGAGTTGATTTGATAAAAACAGTTCATGGAGATCCTTG
>JAHPZR010007577.1:0-17500 GCA_019787425.1 Platygyra sinensis | reverse complement strand
AAAAGATCCTCTGATTTCATTCTCAAAAGCTCTAATTAGAGTTAGCAGACACAGTGGCTGTTGGATCAATGATATCAAATATTGTAGGACCTGGATTTTCCTCCACATCATTTGCTTGCCTTATACACTTACGTCCAGGAATGCAGGCTGATGAGATTCAATGCACTTTATGAATAAGCATCACAAAGTGCCATTTTCATATCACTTCAAATTTGACAGAATTATGTATCCTTTGGTTACTTTTTTAGTAAAGGGGACACTTACAAATAGTAATAATTGAAAAACTAACAAATATTTAAACAGGCTAACCCCTTCAGCCACAGGACTACCAACAGGGCCCCTGTGTAACATAAAATAAAAGAATATGTATAAATTATATATATATATTTATATTTATAAAACCAACCACTTTAAAGGGGCACTGTCACGGTATTTAGCGTCATTTTACAATGCCGAAATATGTTCCTGCATCAATGGAAACCCAAAAATAATGATGCAGTTTTGTTATCTAGGACTTTATCACTACACCGAAACCATTTATTGTCGCCTAGCACTTACTATGGCAAGGATGGAAATGGATTGAAATTTGAAAAAAACTTACCAGTTTTTTTCAAATTCTAGAGCAATTCCTTGAAAATATTGCCAGAAATTCATTATGGTTTGCTCTCTGAGCCACCATTCGTTTGATATTTTTCTTTTAGTCCATTTGAGCATTTTGGGAACGAGTAGAGGTACCAGGTAAAGATTTTAGCAACGAATGAAGCTGAAAACAGCAAAACTCCCGTGACAGTGCTCCTTTAACAAGCTTACTGTACGATACAGCTAAAGATATTATTTAGAAGCTTATAGGGAATAAAGAATAGGATTAAGCTTAAGATTAAGCTTATTATGAAGAGCATGAATCTTATTAACCTGCATTTCTGAACATATCAGGCCTTATAAGCAATGAGATGTTAACATTGTAGCAGCTCATTTGTTTTAAACCAAAACATCACCTCATTCCACAACTTGCAATGTCCAACAGCGTTTTTTAATGTTGGCAAGTAAAACACATTTAAGTAAAACATCATAAGCATCATATTCCAAAATAGCTCTCGCACACGTGAAAAAGCATCCTTGGCTTTGACAAAGTTGTTGTGACAGCCGATCCCTGACTGGTGTTGTTCGATTTCTGTTCCCACGATGGCGGCTAATAACAGAAAACAGTAGTCAGTTTGAGGTGTAACCCACACCGATAGTTCAAGTCGATAAATACTGGCTTGTGAGATACTCGTGAGATACTTGCAACCAGCACCGGATTTAGAGCCAATGAATGTGGGCTTGCGAAAGCGTCTTTGCTTCAGTTCAATCCGCACTAAACACAAGGCGAGCCTAGATATGTTGCAATGCGTGAATAAACAACTCCTGCAACGCCGAGGAAACTCCACTAAGCAACACCTAAATGAAATAACAAAGAGCAAACATGGCAAAGCAGTACAGTTAATTTTCGAAATGAAAGAAAGAAAACCAATCATAAACAGCACGAAAGAGCAATTTGAAATAGGACATAGCTTACCTTGAACAAGTACTATTAAATTGCGACGGAAAGCTCTTCAAAATTTTCACAACACAGGGAAAACGTCTGCAATCTGATACACAATGACAACATGCTTGAAGCAATGCCCGACGGAACAACTTGAAAACAATCGCAATTGCTAGTACCCAGTCTACCTGCCTACTCTCGGGGATCTGTCACGTGTCATCTCGTCCTCAAAGTGACACACTGACAAACAAGATCTGCCTCTGACTTAGGGTCTGTATGCAAAGCACAAGACCCCAAAAATGCATATCAAGGTGTGGATGTTAGGAAAGAACTCTCGATCGCATGCTGCTAGTGTCTGAACTGCACTGGCGGGAAGGTCGGTATCCTCAGTGCTGCACAACTTTCCCTTCCATCGCAGGAGCTCAACATCAATTACATGAGGAGAAGGAAGGTCGTTCTCAAGAAACTCCAGCGCTGCTTCAATGCCAGGATTTCTGTCTCCGACGGCTACCAGCTCAGGAAGAAGGTTAAAGAGGGTGGAGAAGCGCAAACAGATACCACAATGACTTTTACTGTACTTATTGTAAGCAAAAACAAAACGAACAATTTCAGGAATCGAGAGTTCATTACAATCTTGCTGAGATAAAATCACTGCTAAAATAGAAGGGGGCGGGGAACCCCTGGAGCCCCTGGAACCCTTCCCTGGCAACGCTCCTGAAGTTAGTTTTTTCATGCAGGTATTATCTTTACTTTTAAATACCAGAAAGAATAAATATTGAAAGACTCGAATAGCTTCCACAAAGTATTACCTCTAAATATTTTTTCTTGAATATGTTCATGAAAACGAGACTATCTATATTGGTCACGTTGGTTATTAAAGTTCAAATGCAACGAAATTTGAAGAATTTTCCTTTTGTTGAAAGTCCTTTTTAAAAACATCAGTCATACCAACAGGAAGCAGAATCAACTCTCAAAATTAGGTTTTGCCATAACCGTGGTGCTCAAGATAAGAAAATCTGACGGTTTCCGAAAGCTTTACGAAAACGAACCAGAAATAGCTGCGCCTAGATCGGAAACGAATATACGGTATTTGTGACGTCATATTTGGCGAACTTGTTTTCATGACCAGAAAAGATTCTGAGACTTTCGATGAATCATCGAGTTTGTTTCAAGGATTTACTGAAGTTTATTGACTAGCCGATGTTAAAAGAGATGAAGACATTGATTTGTGGTCTGGAAATGTCCAAATTCAGCCATGAAAGAGGGCCGGAACCAATGGAATCAGGCAAAGATTCGGTCAAAATAAAGGTGGATCAGACTCTGAACAACATGGCGTACGATATCAACATCGAAAGAATCGACCACATGGATTGGTGAGCCTTCCTGAACATGTCGAAAACTACTTTTCAAAGATTAGTAATAAAATCAATGAATTTGTAAATTGAGATGATGTGCACAATTTCCATTCTGTCAGTATGAGAAGACGTTTTGGGGGATTTTTAGCATTGAAGCCCATCTTGCTGATGTTGTTTTACGTAACATGTGGGTGTTGTTTTCGTCTTTAGAATTTAAAGGGTTACGGAGTTTTCAAAGGTTAGGAAATCGTCAGCGGAAAGAAAAATGATGAAGGTCTTGAATCAGTGAAAATTGAAATATAACATCATTGGAAGAAACCTTTCAGGTCTCTGTGATTTCAACGTTGATTTTGAAAACGTACCAGTCGTAAATGGGTGGAAAGTATGGCTGTTTGTGGAGGGCGCTTCTACATCTGACGTTTTAATTTGTGATTATTTCGTCAGGGAAACATGACTGACAACCAGTTTTGTAGGATTTTACATGTATATGGAGATTATTTTTAATCTTCTTTTGTGATAGCAGTAAGAGGGTTTACCTGCCATTAAAAATGTGTCAGTATGTTCTGCTTTCTTGACTTATGTTCTGGTCTTGATTATTACTTACTTCTTGCTTGATTTTTAAACATCAGTTAAACTATAGATGAAGTAATGATCCGTGCAACAAGTAAGCAAAAGAACAATAGGCCGTGGAAATAGCGGCAGTTATTATTCAGGCGCTGATCACTCTAATCAAATTCAATTCAATGTATGTCATTGCTCCACATGCAAAAAGTGCAAAATTTGAATGTCAAATTGAAAAGTAGAAACATTAGATTTCGTTCGAGGATCTTTCCGTTTTGGCTTTGAATTTCTTGCATTTGTAAATATAACAAACATATCTTGACCTTACAAAGTTCTCATGCTCCAAAAGGCTAACTTTTGATTGGTGCATAGGAAAATGCTAAAATTTTACCGAGGGTCTGAATGGGGGGTCCACATGTCGGTTTTCGGTTAAAATTTCATAACTTTGTCGGTTAAAATTTTCGACCTTTGTCGGTTGTCAGTAAGTCTCAGTTAATAATTAAAAATGCAAGTTAATAATTCACATTTGTTACGTAATTTGCGCAGTTTTAAGACTTTAAACTCTGGACGCGGTGTAAAACTTGTAATAATTGGTAATTTGATTACACTTAAACCTCGGTAACTCTGTTTTTAGCAACGTGATCGTCTACTCCACTTTTATTTGAACATATAGTGGTAAAGTTACCAAAGCTTTTATTCTAGATTCTAGATTACAGGGCATCGAAGTAAATTAAGAGAGGTAAATTAAACAACTCTGGCCTTTGGGAGACATAATTTTGTTAGCTATGGAAGTTTATATTTCCCAAGACGTCCAGTAACGCTTATTGTAGCTATAGCAGAAAGGGGCGTGGCAGACTGAGGAACCGGATAGTACGAATTTTGCCTCCACTACTCAACCGGTACACACAACACAACAATGTTCATACATGGGCGCGTGGACCAACCAAGCCACCGTGTCGTTTATTTAACATATATGCAGATATGTACAAATATCAAGTATTATACATAAACGAAAAAGCAGAAGCACCAAAGCCGAACACGAAAACCCCAAAAAACCAGCAGATGGACAAAACACGGGGAATGTGTACCCCCGACCAAGGCAGTGGTGCAACCCTTGGGGTTTTAGGGTATGCTGGTGCCTAAACTATAAACATCAATAAACACACAAGTAAAAAAGAAAAGCAACCTTAAACACGGTGAAGGCTGACCGTAGAATGCCTAACCTTCCTAACGACCGCGAATTACAAGAGTCTAATCCCATCACTCACTGCGCACTAACACCCTCCCCAGACCTCTGATACGTGCCGGCAAAATAGTATTTTATGGTAACACGGTGCATATAGCATTCACAAATTACATTTTGTCATACGCGTAGTACTTTGCTGCCCATCTAGAGCAGGCGCGTTTCAGCAACACCACAGGTTTTCCGGACCAGTTTGTGGCCTCTTGGATAATGTGTACTAAAATATTAAATATATTTAGCGTCTGTTTTTAGTTCTCTCTTTAGCAGGCTTTTGAAAGACATGCGCAGTTCGCATCAGCAAATGCTCGTCAAGATAGCTTGCACATAGAGGGAAATCTCTGTTGTGTAGCTTCACTAGCAGAGAGAATTGACGAATAATTTTAAATGCCTGTATTAATAAACGCGGTCTTTTAATAATATGTTAAGCTACGGCGTTGTTCATTTATCAATTAAAGAAAAAAGCTTATGAACTGTTTTGCTCTACTTCTCTTCGTTAAAGATGTTCCTTCTCAAGTTTTGCTTTCCTGAAAACTGGACGGTGCTCTGCAAACATTCCGTTCAACAAAACAGTTTAAAAAAAAACTACAGTGATAGATCAAACTCCGTTGCACACTAAAACTAATGGAGCATTCCACGCTTACCGCAGGCGATTTCGCCATAGTGATGCGCCTGCTCCTTTAGTCCTAAAAACTCCGTAAGATGTCTTTTTAGCTCAGATACTCCTTTATGAGCTTCCTTGTCTACCGGAACCTGGCTTCGATGGCGACCTCTTCACCTCTTCGGAAAAAAACTCACGATGACTTCAACAATCCCGCTCATGGCCCGACCGCATGGACAAACAACGCGCAGTGGAAATGCAACAGCAGGGCGTCTGGTCGGCTCGATGAAGCCCCGGTCAAACAGCCCATGATAGTCGATGATAGTTAAAGTGCGCGCTTCCGTTTGACCACCAACTATCATGCACTATCATCGACTAGCATCAACTATCATTCATTTTGAGCTTGTTCAAATTCTTCATGATAGTCGATGATAGTTTTCTAGTGATAAATGAGTGATGGTGAAATTGCAGCTCGGTAAATATATATATGAAAGTAATGTAACACGAGCGTGGGACCTAGAAAAAATCTGAGTCCCGACAGGATTTGAACCCATGACCTTCCGAACACCGGGCGGACGCTCTATCCACTGAGTTACGAGAACTCATGGAGAGCCAGGTCATTTAAGTGAGTTCTTATATGATATCATATAAGAACTCAGTTAAATGACCTGGCTCTCCATGAGTTCTCGTAACTCAGTGGATAGAGCGTCCGCCCGGTGTTCGGAAGGTCATGGGTTCAAATCCTATCGGGACTCAGATTTTTTCTAGGTCCCACGCTCGTGTTACATTACTTTCATATAGATAGTTTTCTAGTTTGACCACGCGTATGATAGTTCAGGATAGTTTTTTCGGTCAGCTGTTTTGGTAGTCACAGGCCCGATAGCGGTCAACATTTCCTCAAATGTTTCACAGTTCATGCGGAACATTTTGTTGTAAGCGGCAGTGTCCTCCACTCGCAATTCTTCCACCAATTTCAATTATATTCCGCTTTGGTTTCTCCTTTTGACCCATTCCCTTGTCCGTCCTCTCTTCTACGAACTCTCTGCAGATTCATCTTCCGTACATTCCTCTAACAAATCGATTACCAGAAAACAAGCTGCCGCCCTGTTTTGCAAGTTTGTCTTACGGGAAGCCATTTAGTGTTCACATTGCTACGAAAAGAAGAGCTTGGATCTCGCTGCTCTCGTGATTTTGCTCGTGCGACAGCCGGTGAACTATCGTCAACTACCATGTGAATGATAGTTGGTGATAGTTGATGATAGTTAGGAGGGAATCAACTATCATCGACTATCATGCGCCGTTTGACCAGGGCTTAAATTATGTACGAGTGTTCAACTCGATATCTCTTGAGTAAGCACACGAACCGCGCGCTCTTCTGGAAATGAGTCCCCGCAGCTCCCCGAAAAGAAGGATCCCGGGGCTTGAGTAATTTCAAGACAGAAACATATCAAACTTTTGGTTAGGATTTTGGCTGGGCAATAAGGATTTAATGAGGTTACGTCTGGTGAAATAGAGCCCAGCAAAAGATCTGGACTTTTCCTGACCTAATAATAAATTCAAAATTCTGTGTTTTCGGAATACAAACACCCCTATGACGTCAGGCCATGTCGGTTGTCGGTTAGATTTTTTTGTCGTTAGTCGGTAATTTTGTCCTCGTTTTGTCGGTAGTCAGTACTATTTTTCGCTCTTTGTCGCTAGTCGGTTAACCCCATTCGGACCTTCTTTTACCGGGAGATAGATTTTAGAGGAATGGGGCGCATGTCAAGACAAAATGTTGTTGATGTCACTTTTGTTTTTGTTTTTTCCTACGATTTTTCAATAACAGCCAATTAGATGCACTGATTTAACTGACGTTAAAAATTGTTTTTTCTCATCTTTTAATTGACTTTGCCAAGTGCCTGCCTACTTGTTACACGGATCAATACTAAAATGGCATACAGCACATGGACTGAATGTAAAAATAGAGATCCTGTTTTTGGTCTCCAAGTAAGCAGGTCTCATTTAGAAACAGAAGAGAGATGCACAAAACACAAACGTTGTCCTAATTCAAGATTCTGACAGAACAGAAAACTGATACGAATTAACCCATTGGCACCTGAAGGGTTATGGTCCACCCCAGCATGTTTCAAACAAGAGCATACAAATCCAGAGAGATATTAAGTAACTTCTACAGTTTTACTTAGGCATGCTAAAAGACACATGTATAAATTTTTAGGGTTTGAAACTGAGCTTATTGAAGTTGATAAATTGATTGCAAACTCCAAGCCAAGGTACTTCCATGTGAAAAGGTTGTGTATGCGTGTCTCTTAAGGGTTGTGAAAGTGGACTGTGGTATTATCATTTGTCTCATAATGAGATCACTAGAGATGTCTCAGCCTGCTAGTCTTCATCAGGTAATAAGGTCAACTGATGATTAGGCAGTACCCTGCATTAACATCGCAAGGGGGTTTGCGATTAGTGCATTCAATCATTTGTTCCAACAAAAAGTTGATGGGCAATCAAAATTTACAATAGCATTATAGCATTTCTTACAGCAGGGCCATAGTGAGAAAAAATTTGACTGAGGCAATATCCACAGTTAAATTCTCTTCCTAAGTATTTAGCAACATATTACTTTCTACATGTACTATCAAAAAAGAAACAACAGAAATGGAAGCAAGAATGGCTGAAGCAATTGCCTGAGTTAGCCTCGTACTGGCTACAGCCCTAACTTAAGGTATTTAAAGTGAAATTCCTTGTCTTGACCCAACAAAGTATCACTTAGGGCTGGCATGATAGTTTAAAAACACAGTCATTTGTAGGCCTATCAATACAGGTATGAAATCCTAGAAAAAAGTACTAGATACCATTTTTAGCTTGTATTTGTAGGTCTGTTTTAGGATGGCCCGGGGAAGATGGCATCTCTCAGGGAAAAAGAGCCCCGGAGAAAAACTGTACTTTTTTTTTAAATGATAACAATAGATCAAAAGACCACAAGTAATATACCAGTAGAAAGGTATTGTTTGGGATATGTCTTAAATCACCACAACAGACACACTAGATAATACAAATTGAATTGAGGAGTCTGTAATGTAAAAGAATGAAAACGTTCAAAAATACCTTGTTCCTTGTATATTTAGGGCATACCCCTATAAACAATAGCTTAATTTGCGGCTCTGGGTGTGGAGATTTTTAACATATATTAATTTGACTCTAAAATTGTAAAGCACAAAAGTTTCAAAAACTTGAGGGGTAGTTAATCAAGTCTAATTTAGGAGGGGGTATGATTTTAATTTATGCATCCAATGTGAAGATCTCTTAAAGATCTTTTTGGTGTCCAGATTTGAAATCAATAGGCCAAATGTTAAGCTTATTATAACATTTTGTGCCATATGGCACTATCGGGACTTAAAGGGATAAAAGCTTGAGCCACATCTAGGTTAGTCTCCTTGGAGCCTAACTCCTTCCAGGCTAGCTAAGTAACCACTCCCTTCTTCCTTAACATGGCGGTCTCATTTGTAAGCATTTACTTCATCGCAGCAAATCACGACTGAGAACAAAAACAATCCAGAATACTCTTGTAATAATATGTTTTTATTTTGTTCAACTATTAAATGACAATGTTAGCGCCGAAAATCGGTAATTCAAGATGACGTAGTTAGACTTTCAATTTCTTAAATTAAAAAAAAATCACAATGACGTGAAATCGTTCTGCAAAATCATCCAATCGCTGATGTTTCATTTCGACTAGACTGGGTTTAGAAAATTACATTAAGTATCTGGAAAGTCAAACTTGATAACATAGCAATAGCTCTTCACAATATGGCTGCCGAACAGCATTCCTTGCTTGTTGAGCGTTTGTTCGTAGGGGCTCGTCGTCATAACTTGGCTTTACTATTACGACATTTGGTACAGCTTCTCTGATTTTGTTTTTGGGCTTGAACTTGAAACCCAGATTAGCCATTACGAAACACACTGCTCCAAGAGGTTTCTTCTGAAAAGTTTGCTGACAGCAAGAAGACGAGCTGTGGGTTTCGACAAAACACTGACCCCCGGCCAACTGACCCCTTACTGACCCCCTTACTGACACCCTACTTACCCCCTATCAAATCAATGGGAAAATGAAAATTTAAAAAGCCCAGAACTATCAGGGGGTCAGTAGGGGTCAGTTGACCGGGGATCAGTGTTTTGTCGAAGCCCACGAGATGTAGCTATATCACCATATGAATCGAACAGGCGGTTAAAATCCCTGCTTCTATCAATACTAATGAGCTTCTTCTTCAGCCTCTTCGAGTAAAAACTCTAAAGACATTAGGTGATCGTAGCTTTGTAGCGGCTGCACCAGCTTTATGTGCCGCCGTTACGAACAGCACATCGCAAATCAAAATACGCCCGTGCACTTTTTTCACAGATCGTGCACAACACTAAAAACAGATTAAATCCCAAGTATATAGCGTGAAGATTAACGACATATTTTTTGTGATTGTCGCAAAAATCTGCAAGCAACTTAAATCTAATGACAAAATAAAAAAACATACCTGATCTGTATGCAAAATTGCAAGCGCTGTTTCACTTTACGAGTAGCATTTTACATCGTTTACGCTGGTGTTCAGCCGCCATCTTCAAAACACGTGAGGCTCTTCCTTTCTTGGTACTTATCGAATAGAATTATGGGTAAATTACCTGAGCATAATCGAACAAATAACGAGCAAAGCGAAGTGAATATGAAAATTTCCGATTTTTGAAATGGTCGCCATTACATGACGTCGCTGGTTATCAAATCTGATAACGATCCCGGACTGATAAGTTTGAGTTTCAACTGAATGTGTTAAGTTCGCTTACATACACGAGCTTTATAACCTATATTCTTACCTCGACCTGAAACATTTTTGACGGCCTCGATCTGTTGTTTAGTCAAAGAGACGTTATAAACCTGCATGGCTGCAATTCTCCCCTTAAATTTGAAGGTGATTCTTTCTTGGAATACCCTGACGGCGCCCATTCCTTCAGCACTATCTCCAGTACTAGGAAAGCATGTAGTGCCACAACTCGTGTTTCGGACTACTGTTCCATTTACCCAAAGACTTGCTTTCGCACTCGTATGATCGTACGACGCCCCAACATAATGCCAATGTTTTAATTTCAGTATCCCTGATTGTATGTCTGGTGAATCTGCTCCTTCTAAGTACGCAGCCAGGGTGGCGTTTTCAATAGCCATACCAAAATACTTCTTACCATTATTTTCACTGTGGTAAGCGAACAGAAAACTCTGGGAAATCGAGAGATTTGAGATATACACCCAACATAGCATTGTAATGGAGTGTAGGACGGCTAAAGTGCTTGCATTATTGGGAAATTCAATGTAGCTTTCATTTGTTGTGTCGAACTGATAAGAGCCATTGGCCTTACCATCTGGTCCATCTGCTAGAGACACGCCGTTACCAAGCTTACCCTGAGGTGGTGGACAGCCTTTTTCGTTTAATGTATACTGGCCGTTCAGAGGGTACTTGGCTATGGGTTCTGGAACACTGCAGTCTTAAGATTGAAAAGATAGTGACACATTATGAGCTTTTCCGATTGGTTTCAGGACTTCATATTAGTTACGGAAAACGTTACGCGATTAAGGGGATTAAGGCCATATTGAAACTTGGTGGTCGATCACAGTGCCGAGGTACGATTCTCGCTGGGCACTTATGTGAACACATCAGAACACGGGAACGATCCCCTGCCTGGGCACAAGGTCTCAGCCTCTTACTCAGGCACTAGCTAAGTACTTAGTTACTTGGAGTACCAATTTCTGAAGGCAACAATATTTTGTGCCGTTGCCCGGGTACCAGTGCTCAAGCACCAATTGTGAACACAACCTGAGAGAAAAATAACGGAAACAAACAAGGTGTCTGTGACAGCCGCGAGCTGTTATGTCGAGAACAGGTTCACGTGGTGCTTACGCCGTCGGAAGTGCATTCGGACTACATATCATCACAGTCTCAAGCATGCGATATCTTACCTTCACTTTGGCTCACTGAACTCCCGGTAACTATATGAGATTATAAAAAGGAGATAGCTATAGACTGACTAATATAGTTTTGCTAAACTACTTAAACACAAACAAAATGTGATAAATCCAAACCATTAAAGCATTTTTTTTTTATATAATTTTCTCTGACAATGTGTGGAAGGTTAATGGAAATTCCAAGGGGGAGGGGGGTTTCAAAAGCCCAAGTTTTTGAATGAAAGTATGACACTAAAGTGGAATTTCCGGAGACGTGGGAGGTTCAATTTAAAAAAAACCTTCCATGGGAGGGGTATGGATATTTTCTGGAACAACACAAAACGTCGGGAAAATCAATTGCAGGCCTTTATCCGCTTAGAAAATTAAATAATAAGCTGTTTACGGTGAGTTAAATCTCGTTATGTGATGAGATTTACCTGAAATAAGCTAAAGCGAGCCTGAAGTAAGGTATGCTTTCCTAATTTTTTAAATCATATTTCCAGGGTCATAACTAGATAATGTTACTACTCTGGGTCGGGTTGTTCAAAGCCTGTTTAAGCTAACCCAGGGTTAGTGAGAATTTTGATTTCAGGGCCAGGTTGTTCCAAAGCCGGTTAAGGTTAACCCAGGGTTAAACGTTAACTCAAGCATTACGTTTTCCTATTTAACAGTTTTTTTCTCCTCTAACCTTTGGTGTAGTTTGAGATTACTACAGGTCAAAACTGAAGGCTAAACAATATAAACAGAACACCTCACTAAAGAATTACAAAACTGAAATAAAAATTCTCGCTAACCCTGGGTTAGCTTAATAGGGCTTTAAACAACCCGGCCCAGGTTTGTAACTTTTTGGTGAGGTGTTGTGTTTATGTTGTTTGCCCTTCAGTTTTAAGCTGTAGTAATCTCAAACTACACCAACCGTTAGAAGTGAGAAACATTTTTAAACAAGAAAAAATAATGCTGCAGTTAACTTTTAATCCTGGGTTAAAGTTAACCGCCTTTCGAACAACCCAGCCCTGGAGAATACCAAAAAACTAGACATAATTTCTGTCATTTTTAACGTTCGTAGCATCTTACGGGATTCTGAAATAAACATATAACTTCCGCAGTTTTACAAAGTGTCTCTGTTCACCTGTGACTTGGTACAGACCTGGCCTCGATTAAGTACAGCTCTTATAAAACACACAGAAAGGACATTTAAAAACTCGTTGCTACTATTTAAGCAGCCAACCCCTGTTTGCTGTACTAGCACGATGTGAAAGTTTTTTTGCAGGAACAACTGTCGCACAATAAAATCCCTAGTAAGACTCCTAGTATACTTCACTCTCCGTGTGTGGTAACCCGCCACTAATGACAACGACACAAGTCATATAAAACGGTGATCATGACTTTAGATAGCTGTCTAAAGTAATTTGTATTATTCGCCAGGTATTTTTTTTTTAGAAACCTGGCCTCTTCAGCTGGTGGAAACCACTTGAGCTTTGTAACTTATAGTATTTTTCCATTCACCGAAAAAACCGCGAGCTAGCAAGCAAGTAGAATTTCACCAGCCATATTGCGGACCTGTTTTTAGCTTAGGCTATGTAAACAAGGAAAAAGTACTCTACTGCTTAGGATATTGCAGTTTTATATTATTAAAATAATTTTCGCCACAACTTTGCTTGTTCGCGGGTCTTTGATTTCGCATTAAAAAAAAAGAGTCGCAAAAGCGCGAAAATTAAGTCTCCTGGAAAAAAACACTAACAGTAAGTTAGCTTTAAAGTATTTTGCCTAACACAGGAAAAAAAAAAATAACATAACAATCGCTCTTCATATAACTTTCGCTCATCGTGTGTTGAGAACGCATGACTGTTAAAGGAGTGTTCTGATATCTTGGATTCAACCAAACTCACTATTTAAAAACAATAACGATTACTCTCTTTACCATTGGCATCATATTTTTTCTCTTCATGCATTGTAAATGGCTCTGTATCTATCTGCATTTCATTAAGGCTAACTTTCACATGAATTATTTGACGAGACATCAATGGCTAATCAAAGACTAGTATATGATGAAAATACTTTTATTTTTATATTTGTACGAATACCTACGTTTTCAATGCGAAGGTTTAAGTCCTTTTAAGTGTTCTTTATCGAGATTGATTCACACAAATGAGTGGCGGACAGCAGTGTTAAAGCGCATTCGTATCATCGATCTCTTTCAAGCTGGTCAACTTGACAAGGTCATAGCCAGAAAGAAACTTATGAGTGAGGCAATGTTCATGAAAAACATATGGATGTTTATGATGACTGTAAACAACAGAAACGAAAGAAATGACTGAGGCAAGTGACCCCGTTGACCTGCTACTAGCTACAGCTCTACTTAACAACAACCAAGTAATGCGGAGGAAACTGGCGCCAATTATAGCATGGTTGCTGTAGGGTTTCAGGTTAGTAATATCATGATCAGCAATAGAAGATGAAGTTGATACCCACCAAACATGACAATTACAAAGAGTGTTCTGACCTCCATCAGTCTGCGATGGTTTTTCATGGTCCTAATACGTTCCACACTGTTTCAAAATTGATCTAACTATGGAAGGTAAACTATTTCTGCTTTCTCAAGCCCCTTCAAGAGATATTAACGATTTGCTTTGTTGGCATGAATTGGCTGTGTGAAAGATGGTTGTTTTCAAAGTGCAGCTTTCGCCTCATTAACATGGTATTAATTGCACTCGCCTGACAGAAGATTGACATGCTGTTCCACCGTGGCGACTGCCTTTACAATTTAATCTGTATGCTAACGCCGAAAAAGGAAAGGCAAAGGAAAACGTCTACAAGACAGATGGTTTGCGATGAGTAAAGATATGGTTTTACATATGCTCATGTTGGTGTCATCCCTCGAAGACGAATAAAATTATATGAATGAATAAATAAATGAACGAACATACAAACGAATGAACTAATGAGGTTTAGTAAATTCTCAGCTCCGACTATTGCATTTCTAGCTTTTTGATTGGCTAAAAAACTCCGACTATGAGCTAATAGTCGGAGTCTTACCTCATATGGAAAATAGTGCGCCAAGTTTAAAATTTTTCGCTTTGTAAAATTGTGGAAATAAAAATCGGCGGCAAACCTCCATCGCACGCAATGCTCGTCCCCAGAGCCTCGATCCGTTTTTTTTGGTCACGTGCTCGGCGAAACGGAGGGCTCTGGTAGCGGTAGCTACCAGATCTCCGTAAATCATGGACACCCGGTAACGTATATTTTGCCCGCATATCTGCTCATGCTCAGAAAATGATCCTGAGGGAGGGGAGAGAGGGAGAGAGTGTATGCTTCAGCGTTTTCAACTTCGAACTAAGGTGGCTCCCTAGAGTAATTATGAACACCGTCGCTATAGAGCGTGAGTTAGAAAAGGAAACTTAGTTAATTTATCCTGAAGAGATTTACCAGTATGGCTACTGTTGAAATAAGGCTTACTTTTTGGTTGTCAATTTTTGGATTAAGGCCGTTACCATGGCCACGTCTTATCTAATTACAGGCAGATATATTCCTCATTTTGGCCTAAACCCCTTAATATCTAAAAACTTTAAACTCTAGAAAGGGCCAACGGACAAATCAAAAGTACCGAAACCTGGTAGGTTCTGATCAGCAAATTTAAAGGCGTGAAGAAACTGAACACAGAAAGGCTGACCGTACGGTTGGGGTTAACTGTTTTGTATAAAAACCCAACCGTACGGTCAGCCTTTCTGTGTTCAGTTTCTTCAAACCCTTAATCTCTACACTTTCCTTCGGTGAAATTTTTTCATACCTTGCCACTTTATTGAAATGATATTGCCTAACATTTTGTATCGGTAAAAAAGTCAAGGTTGTTCAGACGGTTTTTCCAATATTCTGTAATTTGACATTTTTCTAAATATATTAGATAAGCTCTGACAGATTTTATCAAAACTAAGGTATTTTATAGGAAACATATGTGGTTACAACTCCGCCAAATTTAAAAAAAAATTCATCGAAGGAACCCGCGAGAAAATTTTCTGTTAGTTTTGCTTTTTGTGCTCATATTGACGTCGTAAAAATCGAAAAAACACTGATGGTTTCCTTTGAGCGCGCACAGATTACTTGAACTTTTGTCATCAATGGTAAAACTATGGGGAGCCACCTTAAAGTTACATGTGTAAAAAGAGAACAGAAAGCCGCCTTGAATGCCGTCGGTTGGAGCACGATTGCAAGCTTGTCTGATATTTTACCAACGGGTTTTGTTGGGAATTTTGTGGTGGATTGTCTAGAAAAAGTCAGTGATCGATAGCTGTGTTCTTGATTTTTTTTCTCTTACTTTATGTAAAACGTCTATCGATGACACGGCAAAATTTGTTGATGCACACACGGAAGTGTTTATAAAATCAGCCATGGAAATTGCATCGTTGCCTCGAGAGTATTTAAAGATAAGCCGTGCTGATACATGAAGGGAAAGTTTTTCCAGTGGTAAGAACTCTTTACTTCTTGGTTATTTACCTAGGTTTGTAAGGAGCAGCAGAATAAAAACCTGTTGAACTAAGGAAATTTTTGTAAAATATATATGAAATAATTCATATTTGTACTGCGGTTGTAGATGAATGTGAAGAGTGATCATCTCAGTAGATTTTTCAATTTAAGAAATTGGAAAGAAGAAGCCTGAAAAAATCAGGGCTTCAACGGGTTTCGAACCCGTGACCTCGGCGATACCGGTGCAATGCTCTACCAACTGAGCTATGAAGCCACACATTGGGAGCGAGGTCAATTTTTTGAGTTGAATCCCTGATTTTTTTCAGGCTTCTTCTTTCCAATTGCTGCACGTGCGCGCACAATCTACACCCGTCATTACTAAGATGCACGCGTCAGCGGAATGAATCAAAATCAGAGAGAGAAGAGTAGAGAAAATAGATCTTGTAACACGTTAATGCAAATGCGAACGGTAAAGCTCTCCCAAATTGGTTCTGGTTACTTTTCTTGCAACCCGTAAAACCATCGTAAGGAAAAAATATCTCCTTGTCACCAAGAATACGTCCGGATGAAAGCCGGTCGTTTCGCACGCGTAGGAACTCGATTGAGCGAGCGTGAACAACTTCGCGCATGCGTAAAGTGGGATCTAGTCGACCTTGACTTTTTCATATTTTCCAACTTCGTGCGCTAATTTTCGCTTCCAGTCGGCAATTTTTTTTCAAATTTTTGGTGACAACTAAGATCAATCGGATGCGTTTTATACCAATTCTTAAAACATTCTGTAGGTGGGAAAAAAAATTAAAAAGCAACAGTCAAAAATTAGGTCTTTACTTCCTTCTGTCTTGCAGAATCTTTCTAAAGTTATATATTTTGACGATCATTCCTAATAACATGTAATATAGGAGTTTGAGAAGATTTCACCGACCCGTTCTCTTAATAACACGATAGCTTTCGATTTTGGGGGTGCAACTGAATGCGTTATATCGTTGCCATAGTAACAGGTTTTCTGGAAAAAATGTAATGTAATGATTCTATGACGTTTCATTTGTCTGTGGTAAATTTCATACTGATACGATAAACCAAACTGTAATTGGAAAAGAATTTGTAGAACAAGTCTGGGGAAAATGAAAACTGTTACGAGCCACCTTAAATTGGAAAATTTACTGCGATGATCACTCTTCACATTTATGGAAAGTTTTGTTGTATTGAAGTTTTTCTTATCTTATTTTTCTTTCTTACGAGGAATGTAATATAGGTGCTCAGTTTTGATATGATTTTCTGTGTCCTCCATTTTCGATTTTTTCTATTAACCCTTTCTGTTCTTATTTTTTTCTCGTAAAAATCAACAGATCATTAAACTGTCAAGAATAGCCAATTCCAGAAACGCGAGAGGACTGGGATCATTAATGATCATTAGATCATTAAACTGTCAAGAATAGCCAATTCCAGACACGTGAGACGACTGGGACGGGTTTCTTATTAACAATAAGATTATGAGCTCGAGATTTCTATTAGGTGATAGCTGATGAGGCCGAAGGCCGAATCAACTATCGCCTCATAGAATTCGAGTGCGAATAATCTAATTGTTTTAGTAGAATTCTAACTGAAATTAACAAAAATAACGGTTTCCTATGATTTTTTTTCCAGGCATTATTGGACTTTACGCTTAGACAAAGTTGCACGTATTGAACTGTCCTTGGCAAATTTGCAGTTGTTTACGCGTGTACCCGCTTTCTCAATATTTTCAAGTTTTTAAAGTCAAGAAACCGTCAATGTGCTTCTTTTAGTTTTC
>JAHPZR010007572.1:0-10569 GCA_019787425.1 Platygyra sinensis | reverse complement strand
CCACTCCCCCCACCATTACAAACAAGGTGATGGTCATTAATGGCAGACATAGCAAAACTCTCACTACAATTAATGCATGCTACCATTGGCCCAGTGTTTGCTTGGAGGTGTGTTGATTCCTTTCCCTGAAAAAAAAAATAAAATAATAGAAGGCTGTACTTGCAGGAACTTTTTTTCAGAATTATTCAACCCCCCACCCTTCTAAAGTCAAATGGTCCACTCCTAGGTACAATTTTTTTTTCAGTAACTACAAAACTTCTTGGCTGCTCATTGGTTAATTTTCGTTGTCAATAAGCCGACAGACACAATTCATAATTTATGAAAATTATGCAGTAACAAGCAAGAGGTTCATTTGATAATTTGTTATTGTTAAAAAAACAGATTGACTTAAGTTTTTCATGCACCTGTCCTGTTATTGACAATGAATTTTGCCACAACATTGTTCAAGTAGTCTGCTGATCCACTCAGCTATTGGCAAGTGTGACGGAAAACATGATTGCGCTAAGTAGCGCAACTTTATACGCACATATATCTTTACTTTTTTGTGACATGAATTACGAAAATAGAGGATGTATCCATAAGAGACATTTAATTGCTTTGATTGTTATCGTGAATGAATGAATGGCATTAAGTTGTTTCCAGATAAGAACCTTAAGTAAGTTCCGAAAAGAGATTGAATTGCTGTAATCCTAGAACCAAAGACTTTAGAGGACTTAAGATCGAACAAAGAGTTCAATCGAGAGAGATCATTTAGTTGTTGTCACACGAAGGTAGAGTAAAATAAGAATGAGAACTGTTGGGAATAAAGAAGGAAAATACAGTCCAGAGTCACTTGTCAGTGAGAATTCCCGAACAAAGGGGATTCACAGCTACTTTGACAATGTTATGACGAAATTCATGATCAATAACTCTACAGACGAATGAAAAACTGACGTGAATTTGTTTGATTTCCTACCTCGCTTCTCTCGGAATTCGATGAACTTGAGGCTCCAACTAGGACGATGTCCTTTTGAAGCGGGCGCAGAAAACCTTTCGCCTGGCCAAGGACACTCCGAAGATAATCAACGGAAAAGCCCCTTTCTGGCATCGGTATTTTTAACAACTCTTTTCCCCGACCCTCAGAATTCCGGAGAAGCTCGTATCCGCTTGCCAGGGATGGGAAGGTATTGACGATGGCTTCATGTACTTGAGCCCCGTTGCCATCGCGAGGGAATTCTACGCGCTTCTCTCCCAGATTGTTTAGCGCTAGCACGACCCGTTCGCTTGGCGTCGGTGGATGTGTTTGGTTGCTGTAAGCCAAGCAAACAAACGATCTGCTCCAAGTGAGGCCTCGCTGGTGGAGATTGTACGGGCCGCTAGAGTTTGATCGACCTCTAGCTCTACCTCTGACACTGGTACCACGGCTTCTGACATTGCATGCAGCTGGAGGCCTGTATCCAAATAGCCTCGCGTGCTCTGAAGCAGCAGACGAAGCGATAGGTGGTGCACTGTTTGCGGAGGAATTGATTGCATTGCCGCTTGCAGAGGCAACAACAGAGCTTGTCTCAGACACACTTGAAGAGGCATAATTTGCCGATGTCAGGGACGCTACTCTTCCCAAATGTTCAGCCGTCTGAATCAGACGATCCGCAGCTTCTCTCAAGATATTTTGCGGAGAATCAGACATATTAAATAAGACCTCGCCGTTATACAAGTGTTGTGAGACGAAATTAGGCGCGAACCTTGGAGTCACATGGGATGAATTAGGCGCGAAACTTGGAGTCACATTGCCGGATTTCATACCGTGGGGGCCTGGGTACAATCGGTGTATTATGGGATTAACAACACAAGACCCATATATTCAGGAAGAGCACACCGAGCTTTACAAAATCCTTAAGTTTCGTGTAAATTGCGCCAATATTGAACAAGATACAGCCATTCAAAAACGTAAAAATTTAGTAACAAATGTATGGATTGCCGGACACTTGTCCGGAAATCCATACATTTTCCGGACAAGTGTCCGGCAATCCATACATTTGTTACTAAATTTTTACGTTTTTGAATGGCTGTATCTTGTTCAATATTGGCGCAATTTACACGAAACTTAAGGATTTTGTAAAGCTCGATGTGCTCTTTCTGAATGTATGGGTCTTGTGTTGTTAATCCCATAATACACCAATTGTACCCAGGCCCCCGACGTATGAAATCCGGCAATGAAATGTATGTTATTGTAGGATCCAGGCCTACGCGGAAAAGATGCCTGGAAGAATTGAGAAGTCAGAACACGCGCATTTACAAATTTTTCAAGTTGGAATGTCGGCTCGGCAGCGAGATATCATTCTGAACTTAATTGCTTGTAAGTTGTGAGTATGAGATGTTTATTTGAGATGTTAAAACTACGTAATACGACATTTGGTATTTCATTACATTAAAAGTCAGAGAATGCCGGACTTAAAATTCGAGAGAAGTCAGCAAACGCGGAGAATTTTGTTCAAGGTCAAAATATGCCGGATGTTCTAATTTTAGTATTCAGGACACGCGGAATGTATTGTTTCAGAGGTCAAAAGAGATGTGTATCATCTAATTTTAAAGTCAGGAAATGACAGACATTTTACTTAGCAGGTAAGAAAAGGTGGAAAAGGTAGCTTTTAATTTTGACCCTGAAAACGCGCCATACCCAGCTGTTTCCAAGCGGTAGCTGAGACCGAGTTTTTCCTGGTCACGAAATCATGACATTCTGGAAATTTCTTTCCAGCTTCGGCCTCGGATAAATTTGAATACCAGTCTCAAAAAGAAAAAGACATGTGGAGTAGCCGTATTTACCTGGAGAAATGGGTGATGTGTCTCACCAGCACGAGGCGTCTAACATTAAGTGCACTGTGATGCGGAAAGCTCATGGAAAGATAAGAAAGCTATTTTGATAGAGATTGTCACTCGCTCGATTGACCTCTTTTTGTCGAACGGATTCTCAGTTCAGATGAATTCATCAGCTCGTCAGTCGTCTCGTATTTACCGAGACAAATCATACTTCTGAGTCCTACAAGTACAATGCATGTGTCTTCTAGACACATAGAACATTTAAGTTCGTCTGAAAAGTTTATGCGTCTTAATTAACTCAAGCGAAGCGCGCGAGACTGAAATCGTGGAAAATTTGAAGCTTTTTCAAACGCGTAAGCAAGTGTTCGTTAAACTTTGGCGTTCATTTCCCTTTTATTTCTCTCAGAAATCGCTTATGTTGTCTGACTCGCAGAGGGCTCCAATATTTTGCATTCCATTTTAAGACTAACAGTAACGGCTTTATCGCAAAAGGCAAAAGGTTTAATGAGCAGAACAATGGCTGTGCACGTGCGTTCTAATTCTTGATACATTTCTTTTCCGCCCTTTGCAAAACAGCAACATAAAACTGACTAAATTCTGCGTTGCCCAGAGGACGTGATCACGAAATCTGATTTTTTTTTTAATACGTTATTTCAAATGTTTCTCCCTATCCAAGATTCAATTTCATGATGGAAATCATTTCCTAATCAACGTTGTCCTCGGCGTCGCCGCCCGGTAGCTTGTTAAACTCCCGAATGTCTAGAGACGCATTGTCGTCTGCCTAAGTAATACGATTCTACCGGGCCAACGTTTACTTAGAAGGTAAGTTTTTTGTCATCTATGCCATCACAAGCATGGTTCTGAACCGTGTACTCTTTTGGGGGAAGAAAGATAATAATCGGGCTTACCTGTTCAGCAGCTTGCAATTTTAAATCGGAGTCACCCTACAAGCTTTTGGACAACTCCATCGAAAGGAGATAACTAGGAAGTGATAGAACAACAAAAAAAAGAAGAATATAATAATACGCACCGTTACCGAAGCGGTTGACCTACTGAATCGTCTTTCAAATCAATGATCCGATCTTATGAACGTTTCTTGAGCAAAATAATCCAAAACATCTAACACGAAGCGCAAACGTCCTGTAGTAAGTAGTTACTGGCGAGTGTTAATTGCGTTGGCCGGGGCTTCAGCTTATTACAATGTATTTTTGCATACGTTCAATAAAACCGTCGCTTTATAAGGATTAAACTAAAACCAATTATTGTCGACACCGAAACCGAAACTAAGGAAGTGGTCTCCAAAAGAAATATCGAAACTGATGAATCATTTCCATTTTGATTCTGGATTTTTGATCAGCCTGAAATGTACCTTTCTACGTGACATTCTTCAAAATCCTACATTTATCCAGTTTTGTACAAAGGCACGTATTGCCCGTTATTACGTAACAAGCTAAAAGAGCTTCCGAGTAGGAGGCAACTCTGAGGCAGCTACTGTGACAACTGAAACTGAAATAGAACCTCCGTTTAGCACAGCCCGGATGAATTACTGTTCTGACATATCACGTGCAGACCAATGAAGTACAAAATCTTGATCACCACAAGTTTATTGAAATTTGTATCAGTTGCAGCAGTAGTCCTTACTGTACACGTGGGCCGTGCGAATAGTTTTGTGCTAAAGTAATGTTTAGTTGACGTAGAAAGTGTAGTCGAAAACAGAAAGCCCTTGCTCATCCGCTTTGCTTATTGTGATTAATAACAGATTGTTCATTAGCACAATAGTCACAGTAGTCTCGGTGCATGGCTCTGCTTACAAGGACTACCCATGCTACTTTGCAACTGTGTACAACATAAAACTACGGGATTTGCAGACTGCGTGTTCACAGACGCGAGAGAGTGGATTTTTTATACTCCCGACCTCGCGGACGCGACATTTTGATTGTTAAAACAAAGACCCCTGCGGATCAGATGTCTCAAGATATTAATCGCTGTTGGCTTTCTTCCTACTTTTGTCGATATCTTACGGAAATCCCGGGAGCGTGGGGTACTCCCTATAATGGCCTATACGGGGAGGCTCCGCCCGATAGGGGTACCTTTTTCAGGCTTCAGGTATATGAAAGGGTAGGGATTTCACAAGTTGAGGTATATAAAAGGGTAGGGAAATCGGTCATTTAGGTATTTACAAGGGCCTATAATATAATAACTATAATATTTCGAGTAGACGCCACTTACGACTGTATCAGTTTATTTGTCAAGCACTACATGAAAATGAGAACAAGACTTCCTAAAGTTGGTATATGAAAGGGGTTCTTTTTTAAATAAAAGTTATATAAAAGGGGTACCTTTTCTGCCAAAATGGTATATAAAAGGGTAAGGGGTTGGACCTCGGGGTGGAGCCTCCCCGTATTAAACTTTGGTAAGTACCCCCCCCCCCCCCCCCGGACGGAAACACAGTCAAGGTGGACAATTTTTTCATTTTGAAACAAGTGTATTATGTAGCCCAATCATTCAAGGGTGAATAAAGTTGTAAAGCATGAATTTTGTTCCAAAATGAGGAAGAAAAACATGTTAATGAAAGCTCGAGAAGTACGCTGACTGAAATCTGGACTAAACTGTCAACTGTAATCGCTGATGCGACCGAATCAGAATTAGCAATAAACAGGGGTTTGGATGTCAGTTAATGGAATGAAGGCGTCCAACGCACCCTAACAATCTTTGATTACTGCTAGCCTAAGATAAATCTTCTAAGCCAAATCACCGTAAACTGAGAAGGCAAGAACAAAGGAAAGACTGGTAAAGGGCAAAGTACACGTTCGTTACAGCAACAAACGAAACGGAAGCAGTTATCTCTCTGTGATAACACACCTGGAAACATCGACTCCCCTTTCTGTCAAGACAATCGGTCATTGGAAATCTGCCATTTTTTTGCTACTTCCTTCACCAAGAACATTCTCTGAAATTCTGCCTGACGATCGACGTCAAAATGTCGTAAGAACAAAAAAGTGGCACACGAGGTGTAGCAGAGTGTGTCACTGATGTTCTTACCACCACGGCCTGCTTCTCCCTCCCCTTGCCTGCTAAAGACCTCAGTTCTATCTCGCATTGCGATGTTTATTACACCAGAATGCAATATACGCTTCCTGGCGAGATGGAGGCGTGCTGGAACAAGAAGCCCAACGCAGCGACTGTTTTGAGTTCAGAAATAGCATAGTGAGAGGGGCGTTGGAATTTTCGGTTTTGCAGATTTGGCCAATGTTTGGTTTGGTTTTTCGGTTTTCGCACTTGAAAGCTGCGGTTTTTCGGTTTTGGGATCTAACACGGTTTCCGGGCTTTTTCGAATTTAGTCTTCGGTTTACAGTTTTCTCCAACAATGATGGCGGTTTTTCGGATTCTTTTGTCTAGTATATTTTACGTTTTTTTCTGGTTTTGCCAAGGAAACGAAGTTAGACCCCGCCGTAACGCTAAAACCGGTTAGTAATTCCAAGGGACCATATATATAGCGTTCTACCCTTTCTTTTAAAGGAATGGATGACAAGCCTAGTCATTTTAGCAGCCGTTATTTGGGTCGTAAAGGAAAAGCTCAAGATAACATCAAAACAAAGGACTATTCCTCTAATATCACGCGGCTTGGATAATATCTTGTAGACTTTGATCTTAGACTGGACCATGAAATTGCTAGGGCTCAATGCCTTTTCGTCGCGGGAATAACATTGCGCTTACTTGCTCCGACTACGTGGAATAAAGGCAAAAAAGGCTGTGGTTAGTTGTAAAAGTAGTAAAAAGTAGTTTAACTAAATAATGAATCAGTAAAGATAGTAAACTTAGTTTGGTTGTAAAATGCGGCTGCCATTATACCTGCACAAATGAAAATTCTGACAATGGCAATCAAAAAGCAACTTCAGAATAAGGTGTTCTTTCAAATAAAAATCGCTTACAAACATTTTATTGTGCAATTTAATTCTAGCTTCACATCGGCTATAGGTCTGTTGAGCCGATTTACAAAAATAATAAGCAAATGTTTAAACTACAATGAGTTCTCCACTAACGCGGGACGAGGGAATACGCAGAATTAACTTTGGCAAGTAAAACACATTTAGACGTGAGGGCTTTATTTCGGTTTTGGACGAAATTTATTGCGGTTTTGCGTTTTTTCCGCGATTTTTTGCGCTGTTTTTCGGTTTCTAATAGGCCCCAACGCCGCCCTCCCAAAAACCAAATGCCGAAAACCTAAGAAAACGTTTAAGGTTATTACAATGGCTCAGGGCAGATTGTTCTGAAAAACGTCGACAAAGTTGCCATCTGTGCCAAGAAAATGTGGCAGTGCCTGTGGAGATCTTTTCATGCATCTTTTTGTTATTTTGAAGCGATTGTGGTGATGTTATGGAGACTGCGCCAACGAAGTCGTAGGCATAACTGTTTCTCTTTCTGTAGTAACCGTTAAAGTCATATGGAAAGCAAATAGTGGTGATTTGCCAAATATGCATCAAATCTAAAAAGGAATGCGACTGGCTTATTGTAGCGTTCTTTATATCAGAGAACAGATGCACGATGAAGTCCCTTTTACTTGCTCAGAAAATAAAGTTTGGTTCCAAAATTCAGTCGAATGCGTGGAGAAATTAATAGATTCTTTATTATAAAACACATAAAGAAGTCTCGACTGTGCTCTGTTCTGTCACTTACTAACCTGCAGGGTCCTTAAAGGGGCACTGTCACGGTATTTTAGCGTCATTTTACAATGCCGAAATATGTTCCTGCATCAATGAAAACCCAAAAATAATGATGCAGTTTTGTTATCTAGGACTTTATCGCTACACCGTAACCATTTATTGCCGCCTAGCACTTAGCATGGCAAGAATGGAAACGGATCGAAATTTGAAAAAAACTAGCCATAAATTCCTACGAATTCTCTATCAAACCCAGCTGTTTCTTCAGATTTTTAAAGTGGCTTTATGTCACGGTATTTTCAGCTTTATTTTGACTCATCGTAAAAAATTACCTTGAAATTGAAGGGTGGTGGCAAACCTAAAAAGTAATCATCTTAACAAAGATGGAAAACATCAAAGAGATATTCCAGATAATCAATTAAACACATAAAGTTAAACCAAGGTGTTTAAAGGATGGAGAGATGACACGGACTTAACAAACAACAAAATTGAGAAAAATTTAGGCTAGAATTTCCAAACCGTTTTAGCTGTGACGTAGTCCATATTAATTTTTAAAAACCCCTGTCGTACAGAGGTGTTAACTCTTTGAAGGTATGATTGAGGAAACTGTGCTGGATGATATTACTGTACATGTATTTCCTCGAATGATGGCCGTCCCTTGATTCAATCGCCTCTCTCGAATAATTGCCCCCCACCCAAGACTGTTGGCAAACAAGTCATTCAAGTGAGAACAAGAACGAGCAAAAAGCACAAAAAGTTAGGAGCCCAAAAAGGTTAATGGGGGGTGGCGAGAGGCTGAAAAAAAGTGTAGGTGGAACAAAAGGGACTCTGTATTGGTGGGCACCAGGACTGCTGGGCTACGGTGAGGCAACAGCCGATCGCACACAAACCCGTAGAAAAGTTTTTTGTTCTCTGTCCACCCCAATATCAGGTGAAAATGTGACATATTGGATAAGAAGCAAGATTTCGATCTTAAGTGGAGTAATAAGCACTGAAGCCGGTCACAAAAGACAACAGTGTCTTTTACAATTTTTAGATGGTAATGTTGCCATGCACTATGTTCACATTTTTCTTTTATTGGATTATGGGTCAATATTATTTTAGGGATGACCTGTGAAAATATAAATTGAAGTAATGCCTGCAGCTGTAATGCAATTGCTCTTCACCTCCCCGTAACCACCCTCCGTCTCCATCGCCCCCATTTTAAGGTGGAAAAACTAGAAATAATCACGCCCCAGCCATATTCGAGGCGAATACAGTAAGTGTATAAATACTGATAGCTACAATGCTAAGAAGTTGCTCCATTGGACAGCCATGACATACACTCTAGCATTAGGAGTTACCGTAGTGACTCCGCCCCAATCGGAGTTGCCCCATGATACATTGTAGACTGATATGAAGTCTACGTCACATGTGGCCAAAATTAGGTAGTTCTTAGAGTCGGGCACGAAAGGAGAACCCTTCTCTCAGTATGCTGGACATGCCATCGCTTTTACCATTCACTCTTCTTTCTTTTTTCTTTTTATTACTTTTCTACATGTAAAAGGTTGTGTTACACATGCAATCATCTATCGCCCTACAGCAAACAGTTTACAGTATATCACATGTAACTGTAAAATGATAGAGCTTTTTTTTTTTTTTTTGAAAAAAACCAATGAACCATTTTTTTTTTGCCCAAATTTTGCGATTGAGATAATCATACGGTACTTGCTAAATAGCTACAGTACTAAGATATTATGCCTTATTTATAAGCTGCTAATGAATGACCATAGAGAGTGTTATTGCCTGTGGTTATGCCAAAATTTGCCCATGTTATTATTTTTTAGCATAATTTCTAAAATTATTAATTTGCTCTTATTGCCAGAGGGATGCAGATGTTGACATGGATATTCAAATTATGTCAGCCCCCAAATTGCTAATTGCTTTGGAGATTTATATGATATCGACCTACTGTACATAGTGAACTGAGGTCAAGCCATAAATTTGCCAGCTCCCACAACTGAAGACATTTAGGATGCTGTCCTGTTGCTGGTATTGTACACCCAACTGCAAGACAATGTTGACTCTTTCTAGAGAAGGCATTGATTGAAATTGGCCGGTGGGGCAGACACTTGCTCACTCGTATTCTCACCTATTTTCAACAACCCCGCAAATCACGCCTGAGTACAAGTGTGCTGACCATGCCCTATAAGTTTTTAAGAACAGAAAATAATCGCGTTGGAAAATTGCACACAAGAAACAAAGAATATGATCATTTCTAACAGGCAGGAATTACTTGATAACTGGACCCGCTCAAGCGACAATACGCCCTTCAACATGTACATGAGCAGACAAACTTTTCTTCGTGCTTTTGCATACAATGTTGAATTCTTTTTTTTTCTGTTCTTAAAAAAATTAATGCCACAAATTTGAGTCTTAGCCCAAATGATCCTAAAAAGTTATTATTAGATATTTGCCAAGTCATTTAAAAGGAGATTTGCGCCAGTCAAAGGTTTACCCTCCTGCCCAATTTAACCACGCGATGCCTTTTTCTCCTATAGAAAAACATCCACCCACTATCAGATTACTGCAAGAGTGTGAGAGGGAAAATATGTTGCATCAGGAAAATACATTTGTTATTAAAATTCTGCATTTTTTTTCAGGAGTATATCAAAAGTCTTCAAAAGTGCTATAAATTCCCTTGATCTGTTTCCACGTTCTTGAAAAAGGTATGCCTACAAGAACCAAATAAATGAGTGTTTGAAACTGCAAATTGACTTTAGTCTCTTTATTTGCCAATACTCCTAAAATTCGCCCATACATAGGACAAAGAATATTAACTTGCTGAAATGGCCCCTAAAACATGGAGCTGAATTGGCTACTATTTTGAGGGGCCTCATTAGTGGCAAGGAGGGCTAAAATTTGACAGGCTGCTTTTGCGTCCACTGCTAAATGCCAAAACGGATCTGTTTTCCATATCGCACCCTTCACATTGGCCTAATTTGCAGTCCCAATTTAAGGGTCGATTTTAAGCCCCTAAAAAAGCGTACGAAACAGCCCCCATTTCAGTGAGGCCCGAATCGGCGCCCCTAAGCGGCCTATCCGACATCTGGACTCATCCGTTTCGGCCCCA
>JAHPZR010007571.1:10000-11110 GCA_019787425.1 Platygyra sinensis | reverse complement strand
AATTAGAAACAGAGTCAAGTTAAACACAGACAAATGTAAGGAGCTCCGCATTAGTGTTACATCAGATTGTGACTTTGCTCTAGTAGTCATAGGTGAGGAATATATCAAGTTATACAACAACAAAATCAATGCGCGCGCCCTGATTGGTCAATTAGCTATGGTTTATGCCTTTTTTACATTACATGTGTGTGCTCCGTCATTGACTGTGCTGCGCCAGTTTTCCATCATGCGCTACCAGCCTACCTTTCCCAAGAATTAGAACGCGTTCAGTAAAGAGCAATGCGAATTATATGTCCTGGTATAGAATATCGGCAAGCTTTAGAGCCTTTGAGTTCAACAACGGGTGCGAAGCATCACCATAACATTTGCACGCGCACGTCTAAATGCATAATGAGCGACCCGAACCATAAGTTAAGAAAGTTGTTGCCGCCTGTTTATAAGAGCAACTATAATCTAAGGCACGCGCGCACTTTCACTTTGCCGCGTTGCGAGACAAATAGATTTAAGAACAGTTTTTTATGGCCTCAGGAAGAATTGTAAATAACTTTTGGATTCTTATTATACGTTTTTAGTCTTAGTAAACAACTATTACTTATTAGTAGAATTCTACTAGTATACTAATGCAAATGCTGCAATCTGATTGGCTGAGCTACTCGTATACTATCAGCCATTAGAGTGTAGTGGCTGCCGGTCGTCAACGAAATGCGTTGTTTCTATAGTTTCTCCGAAGTTTTGGAAGGAATTTTAGATGTAAGCGGGTAATTAAATTCCTGAGAAGACTAAAAGAAGCACATTTACGGTTTCCTGACTTTAAAAACTTGAAAATATTGAAAAAGCGGGTACGCGCGTAAACAACTGCAAATTTGCCAAGGACAGTTCGATACGTGCAACTTTGTTTAAGGGTACAGTTCAATAATGCGTGGGAAAATCATTGGAAACCGTTATTTGTGTTAATTTCAGTGAGAACTCTACTAAAACAATTAGATTATTCGCTCTCGATTTCTATGAGCCGATAGTTGATTCGGCCTTCGGCCTCATCAACTATCACCTCATAGAAATCTCGAGCTCATAATCTAATTGTTAATTAGAGTGCAGTTGGCTGCCGGTCGT
>JAHPZR010007571.1:0-5000 GCA_019787425.1 Platygyra sinensis | reverse complement strand
TAAAGAGAGTTTCAATTGAGTGTCGTAATACCAAAACGAAAGTAATTACTTTGGCCAATCCCAAAGGACTCAGACAATCCAGCGAAGCAATCAAAACTCGAAGTGATTACCGGCAGAGGGCACAATTCGCGGGAAAAAGTGCGCACAAGAGTCACAATTGGTTCTGGTTCTACTTCTGATTAGTTGAAAAAGTGGCGCGAGAGTTTTTCACCAATCACTGAGCGTAATAAAGGCAAAATCAAAGCAAATAGCTAGTTACTTTTGATACTCAACTGAAAACTGCTCTGCACATGTATGGTTACAACGCTAAGCTTGCATTGGACCTGACGTTTGCACTAATTAAAGAGCTGAGGGTTACACTGCAAGTAAAAGTAAGCCCGCATTGTAACTTAGTTATAAATTAATTTTTAACTGAACTAGGAATTCACTGGAAACAAAACTAAGCTGAAAATCTTCTAACAGCGTGCTCCACTCTAAGAAAGGCTAAATTTAGTCAAAAGAGGCAAGGTGTAACAGAGAAATCAAGGCTTTAACTTCCTACGAATACTTTCTGGGTAATTTTAACTAAAGCGCGAAGCAAAATATGTTTTTTTGTGCTCTTTGCTTACAACAGCCAACAATAAATAGAAGAGTTACAAAACAGGCTACTTTTTGCCATATCCTGATGTAAGTAAGGATAAAATGTTGTTGTATGTTATGTTATTTTTTCACTGTATAAAGTGTTCTTAATTGTTTAAATCACTTTCACATAAGATGTTCCTTACAGCTTCATAATATATATAGAAATTTAAGATTCTGCCATGGTTTAACTTACATAAACATAGAAAATCCTTCCCACAACGCTTCTAATAGCGCGGCATCTCAGGAATTTGCCACGTTGAATTATTTCTCAAAAAATGCACGTTTACGCTCTTTTTGCAGAGAAAGCGCGTTATATTTTCATTAGGCACACGCATAGCAGTAGGTTGTCTCGGTTGACCTTTAGCAATACGCAGTAAGAGCCAAGAAAAACAGTCTTTTACTGATTAAGCAGCCTATGCGCAGAAACGGGTATTTGCTACAAAAAAACGGGTACCTGCTACGTCCAGTGGGTTTTTGCTACCAAATGGATTTTGTGTAATAAATATGTTTAAAAGCGACATGTAATTTGAAAAACGGGTTGAGGACGTTGTCTTTCATAAGCGCCAAACCTTCCTAAAGGAAAAACGCATTTAATGTGAAACAAAATGATTTTATAAAGGAAAAATATTTTCGACCTTCTCAAAAAACCTTGACATGTTAGGTCTAGTTGATATTGTATGTTAGAACGGCGTTTTGTGCTAAAATACGCATGGCGTGGAAAGTAAAATATTTTATACTCCAGAGGGGTTTTGTCGGAATAAAGAAGACCTAGAAGACCTTTAATAGCTGCAATTTTTTTTTTTATTTTTTCGAATTTTTGGATGCTTGTACCAAAGATTGATTATTTGCTACATTGATCGTGTTTAGATGAAAATACTAACGGCTAATTTTGTAGTGGTTAGAAACTGACAAGAGATATGTTATTATAGTGGAAGAAAAAGAGATAGTGAACTATAAAAAGACAAAAGTGTTACATTACTAGCATAAAAAATAGAAAAGGGGATAAGGTAGCAGATACTCAGTCATGAATCTAAAGAGAGAGAGAGAGATGCTCTGAAAACACGCCTATCCGCTCCTGTTCTGACAGTTTTTTTTTAGTTCACGATAAACCAAAAATTAAATGTTTTGCAATTTTTTTCGTTGGTTAAAATTGCGAAGGAAGACATTGCCCGCTATGTTTGTCATGGAATCGTAGATTCTCCACACCTCGCGATTCACACGTCCACAGAAAGTGAATCGACCTTCTGAAACGAAGCGCCGGTTTGCTTGCGACAGCGCTGTAGCTGTGGTGAAAGTGGTATTTGCGGTCAAGTTTAACAAAGTAATGGGAAATTTCTAGTCCGAAGCTTAACTACATTCAAAACGGTGAAATGATTTTGAAATTTGGTTCATCCTGTCTCATAAAACCTTAGACCAAGTCAGTGGATTAACGAGCACATGAATCGAACGCTGTGCGATACCTCGTTCGACTCTCTCGTTCCGCCACTTCGACTAGGTCACCTGAAGATGTGTTAGACTGTGAAAGATTTGTGTGGTGAAAGAGCTGTGGTGAAAAGCTGAAATGGTCGCCAAAATGGGAGATTTGCCGTAAAATTCAACTAACGTAATGTAGTAATGTAGTAATGTAGTAATGTAGTAATGTAGTAATGTAGTAATGTAGTAATGTAGTAATGTAGTAATGTAGTAATGTAGTAATGTAGTAATGTAGTAATGTAGTAATGTAGTAATGTAGTAATGTGGTAATGTGGTAATGTGGTAATGTGGTAATGTGGCAATGTGGCAATGTGGCAATGTGGCAATGTGGCAATGTGGTCATGTGGTCATGTGGTCATGTGGTCAAGTGGTCATGTGGTAATGTGGTAATGTGGTAATGTGGTAATGTGGCAATGTGGTAATGTGGCAATGTGGCAATGTGGCAATGTGGCAATGTGGTAATGTGGTAATGTGGTAATGTGGTAATGTGGTAATGTGGTAATGTGGCAATGTGGTAATGTGGCAATGTGGTAATGTGGCAATGTGGCAATGTGGTCATGTGGTCATGTGGTCATGTGGTCATGTGGTCATGTGGTCATGTGGTCATGTGGTCATGTGGTCATGTGGTCATGTGGTCATGTGGTCATGTGGTCATGTGGTCATGTGGTCATGTGGTCATGTGGTCATGTGGTCATGTGGTCATGTGGTCATGTGGTCATGTGGTCATGTGGTCATGTGGTCATGTGGTCATGTGGTCATGTGGTCATGTGGTCATGTGGCCATGTGGCCATGTGGCCATGTGGCCATGTGGTCATGTGGTCATGTGGTCATGTGGTCATGTGGTCATGTGGTCATGTGGTCATGTGGTCATGTGGTCATGTGGTCATGTGGTCATGTGGTCATGTGGTCATGTGGTCATGTGGTCATGTGGTCATGTGGTCATGTGGTCATGTGGTCATGTGGTCATGTGGTCATGTGGTCATGTGGTCATGTGGTCATGTGGTCATGTGGTCATGTGGTCATGTGGTCATGTGGTAATGTGGTAATGGAGTAATGCAGTAATGCAGTAATGCAGTAAGTAGTAGTGTAGTAATGTAGGAATGTAATAATGTAGTAGTGTAGTAGTGTAGTAGTGTAGTAGTGCGGTAATGCAGTAATGCGGTAATGCAGTAGTGCGGTAATGCGGCAATGCGGCAATGCGGCAATGCGGCAATGCGGCAATGCGGCAATGCGGCAATGCGGCAATGCGGCAATGCGGCAATGCGGCAATGCGGCAATGCGGCAGTGCGGCAGTGCGGCAGTGCGGCAGTGCGGCAGTGCGGCAGTGCGGCAGTGCGGCAGTGCGGCAGTGCGGCAGTGCGGCAGTGCGGCAGTGCGGCAGTGCGGCAGTGCGGCAGTGCGGCAGTGCGGCAGTGCGGCAGTGCGGCACTGCGGCAGTGCGGCACTGCGGCAGTGCGGCAGTGCGGCAGTGCGGAAGTGCGGCAGTGCGGTAATGCGGCAGTGCGGTAGTGCGGTAGTGCGGTAGTGCGGTAGTGCGGTAGTGCGGTAGTGCGGTAGTGCGGTAGTGCGGTAGTGCGGTAGTGCGGTAGTGCGGTAGTGCGGTAGTGCGGTAGTGCGGTAATGCGGTAATGCGGTAATGCGGTAATGCGGTAATGCGGTAATGCGTTAATGCGGTAATGCGGTAATGCAGTAATGCGGTAATGTGGTAATGTGGTAAAGTGGTAATGTGTAAATGCAGTAATGTATTAACGTACTTTGTTTTCAGTAGTAAGTATTGTAATTACATACATACATCAACCTGCTATTTTGCGAGGCAATCCCGAGCGTGTGCACAAGGGCACAACGCACTGGCTTCTTAGAAAAATTAAGAAGGTCGAAGCTCTTCGGTGTTAGTCTAAAATTGAAGACGCGAAGTATAAAACTTAAAATTAAGCAAATACTTCATTTTGCCACTTACAAAATTCATTGTATCTGCTACTTGGAGCAAATACTCACCTCTGGTAGCAATTCTGGTAATGGATATTTGCTACCAGTCGCAAATACCGATTTCTAGTAGTAATTACCCACTTTGAGTATTTGCTACCAGTAGCAAATACTCTCTCTCTCTCTCTCTCTCTCTCTCTCTCTCTCTCTCTCTCTCTCTCTCTCTCTCTCTCTCTCTCTCTCTCTCTCTCTCTCTCTCTCTCTCTCTCTCTCTCTCCTCTCTCTCTCTCTCTCTCTCTCTCTCTCTCTCTCTCTCTCTCTCTCTCTCTCTCTCTCTTACAGCTTGCATTAAAAAGGTTTAAAAAATAGCCATGTGAAAAGGTTTAAAAATAGCCATGTGAAATGGTTCTAAAAATAGCCATGTAAAAGGTTTAAAATAGCCAAACGAAAAGGTTTAAAAATAGCCAAGTGAAAAGGTTTAAAAATTAGCGTAAACAGAAAAATTGTCTATCAATTTATCCATTTAGCTATCCATAATACAATTTTTGCAATCTATATCACCACCACACCATCCACATACAGGTAATGGAAAAGTTATTGTAATTGCGTCAATATACACTATCTCTTCAGTATTCCAAATACAATTTCGACAATCTACTCTACCTCCACATGAATTACATTTTGGTAATGAACATTTATAACATAATTTGTTTAAACAGTCATTATTCATATCATGATCAATAATTGAGATATTGCATTCACTACATTTTTTTAAAATCTTCGCAAACTCGACAAGTAATATATTTTACTCCATTTTCAATCTTTAAATCTAATACGTAATGACAACATACACATATAAAAGCTTTGACTTGATAAATATTGTTTGGTACATAAACAGTTATCATATAATCTAAATTGTCTATCAATTTTTTTTTTATTTAGCTAGCCCAGGCGCGGCGACTTTTAGGTCGGAGGCATCATGG
>JAHPZR010007570.1:0-10313 GCA_019787425.1 Platygyra sinensis | reverse complement strand
GGGGGTTGTAACCCAGTGCTGTGTAGTTTTCAAGGTGGGCTGTTGCTGTAAGCATGATGAATGGTTGGGGCTTGGATGGCTGATCGTGGATTCCAGTGTGTCGGGTCAGTGAGGTGGTCAAGTAGAGGTGGTGGTCTAGTGAACTGACTCCTTGGGGGTCGCTGGCTTGTTTACCAAGGCTGTGTGCTCAGTGCAGAGGCGAGTCGAAGAACAGCGCCTTCTGTTTCCCTCGTATGGCCACTGGGTGGGGGGTGGGCTTTTTGTGGTCCTGGTGGGTTTGCCCTTTTGCTGCGGCATACGCTTGCGAGTGGTTTTGCCGCCCCGCACTTTGTCCCCCCGCAGTATGGTGCCATAAAGTAGGGCAGTCGTTGGTCGTCGTAGTCCCTGGTCGGGGCACACTCTTGCCATAGGCCCCCCGCATTGTTGCAATAGGAGCAGGGTCATTGGTGTCTCCATCCTTGCGGTGTTTGATCTCATCCTGTTTTAGCGCAGCGTATTGCTAATGGCGGCATCTACGCCTTGGCTTTGGGACAGGCGGCCGCCAGATCATTTACCACTTCTTTTGCCTGCAATAAATTGGAATACTTCTTCAAGACTCGTGTCTTGGTTTCTGTCTCCTAACAGATCTAATTGAATTTCACTGTCAGCCAGACCGCGTGTTAAGACATCGCGCAGGAGCGTTTTCTTGTGTAATTAACTTCTGCAATGCAGTCAGGGTGACTAGGAACTTTGCAAACGCCAGCTTGTCCGCGAAGATGGGCGCCAAGCTGCGGATCATAGTCCCGGTCCTGGCGCATGTTGTTAAGTTGCACTCGGGCAACCATTGTGTTTTCCTTCCCACACAGCAAGTTTCTTATGGCTTCCATGACTTCCTAGCAGTTTTTTTGGTGAGGGGAGCCACCCTCGTTTCGTGTGAGATCCTTGCAGGAGCTGTTCATCGCAGCATTCAAGTAGCTGGATCACCTTCTCTTTGCCTGTTACTTTGGTCGCCGCGACATAGTCGTCCCAAGGGTTACAAAGTATGGCCAGTCCTCACTTGATCCACTGTCGAGACTGTTGGGTGTCGTACTTTTTCAAGTCTCGTGTTTGAAGTGATGCTTGGTGTTGGGGGCGGCAACTTCTGGAGTAGCGTGTGTGCCTTGCGAGTGACCGATAGCATAACGGCCGCAAGGCAGGTCTGTCACTTTGTCCGTTTCGTAAGTGCATTCGGGAAATGGGCACTTGTATTTCTTCGCCATTGATTCATCACAAGCTTATTTTTGAGCTCGGTTCACCCATGCCGGGGGTCCCTTTGTCACGAACAAACGCCGAACTGCAATGGATGTCTCTGTCTCTGTTCCTTTTTCCTCGCCTTTTTCCTGCGGGGAAGACAAAAATGGTGGTCGATCGATGGCTTGCGATCTGGTTTGGTGTATGAACCGGGAAATTCGTGTGTATTGTCGGTGTGTTGTCCTCCTTCGCCTATTCAATCCTTGGTGAAGCGCGTGTTCTTATCATAGATAGGAATCTATCCATTTCACCGAGACATTTATTCAATAGAGACGAACATTCTCGCTACAGAATGACAAGAACACATAACAAGAACAACGTGGTACGAACGGCTTGTACCAGGCCCCTGTCGGGCAAATCATATCTAGTGTCCAGGTCCCTATCTTATTATAGCATTCTGCTCTAGCTTCTTTATAGTATTTTGGTCCTGAAGGCACAAGGGTTGTTAGCTTGTGTCAAGTCCTTTTCAAATACCTTTTCACATGTTTAGGTCAGCTGTAAACAAATTATGGAATGCACATGTTTATTTTGCCATGGCAATTTGTATGGTCCATGACATAAATGTAAAATGTATCACAAGTCCCATATTTTATAAGAAATATTATGACAATTTTGGAGACTGTTTCATTTCTAGGAAGGTGTGGCTGGTGATCTTTTGTTAACTATTAATTCTAACAAGAATTGTTTTAATCTCACATCAGACACAACCAGAGCGACCACCAACTGCCACAGTACCATCCAGGCCACCTCCATCTCAGGTAAGGTGTCTTTATTGAAATAGACCCTGTTTACACAGGTCCCAAGAAACTTTTGCTGGGACAAAAACTTGCACGGTTCCACCTTAAGTTTACATGGGACTGGCAGAACTGGCAAATTTTTGAACAGCTAAGTGTGCAAGTTTGGGACCTGAAAAGAGAAGGTCCCAAACCTGCACACTTAGGCATTCAAAAATTTGTCCAGTTCCACTGGTCCCTGGCAAACACAAGGTGGAACCGTGCAAGTTATTGTCTGTGCAAAAATTTGTCAGGACCTGTGCAAACGGGGCCTTAATGTCCCTTTCATAGAAGGAACAGTGGCCTCATGGTTAGTGCGCTAGACTCCAGTGCGAGTGGTCCGGGTTCAAGCCCTGGCCAGTGACATTGTGTTGTGTTCTTGGGCAAGGCACTTTAATGCCACAGTGCCTCTTCACCCAGGTGTATAAAATGGTACCAGCAAATTTACATGTAATGCTGGGGGTAACCCTGCGATGGACTAACATCTAATCCAGGAGGGGTGGAAATATTCCCAGTTGCTTCATGCTTCAGAAACCATGATAATTTCCAGCTTGAGGGTCTACTTGGCTCATATGTAGATGACCTTTAATGAGTGATAAAAAGCACAGGCATGCCCTCAGAACATCCACTACTTAAACCATTGCGGGAAATCTGCTTGTGTGATAGCAATTGCTTTCTTTCTTTGCAGCTTCCAGTGGTTCATCCACAGGGTGTCCAACCTGTCCCTGTAATGCAGGCACCCAGTGGTCCTGTGGTACCTACACCTGAACAGCTTGGGAAAATAAGATCGGAGCTTGATATTGTACATGGAAACATGTATGTCATGTCTGAAATGTTGACAGAAATGACACCTGGACAAGAGGAAGCAGGAGATTTGCAGCTGTTGCAGGTAAAATAATATTGCAGTGTCCTTTTTGTCAGTGCACAGATTTTTCGTTACTTAAATTTCTTGGCTTGAAGACTGTATTCCTTCCATATCAAGTAAGGTGGTAAATCCCATCATTCAGAAAATAAAATGTACAGTTCCCAACATAAAGGTTGTCAGCAGAAATTCAAATGGGTCAGGGGCTGCAGAAGCTAGACTGAGAGTTTAAGGGAAGTGTGATGCTTATAACTGAAATTTCCAGAGGGTTACTTGGAGGTGGGGGATTTGGAAGGGGGGGTGGGGGAAGTAGGCTCAAATATAAAAATCCTCCCTATAGAAGATTTATGGACGCACACCATTCTGATTGTTTTGGTGTCTCCAAGGTGTGAAACAGAATTACTTTGAGCTTGCTCAGCTTGCCATTGTCTCAGATCGTACACAGTGAGAGGCTCTAGGCCACTTGAGCTGTAGAACAGAGTGATATCACATGTTTAGAATATTGTAGAATGAAGGGAGGAGTGATTAGTTGTGTTGAATTAATTCAGAATCATTTCAATCAAGCAAGCAATCACTCACTCAGTCAATCAGCTACATGTAGTTCAACAGATAGGCAGACAGACAGACAGTCAGTCAGTCAGTCAGTCATCAGTTTGTCAATCAGGTAGTCAGTCAGTTTGGAAGTTAGTCAGACAAGCAGGCAGGCAGGTAGTCAGTCCGTCATTCAGTCAAACAGGCAGTCGATCAAACAATCATTCATTCAGTCAGTTAGTCAGGCACTCAGTCAGTCAGTCATTCACTCTCTGGCCTGGCGCATGCTACTGGTGTACACAAGTGTAACACTGTGCGTATGCACAAGTTTGCTCTTCAGAGAAAGGCATGGGTTTGATGCAACAGCACAGGGTAAAACCAAAGAGGGCACAAATAAGGCACAGTTAAGGCATAGGAAAGACACATTTTTGGCACTCTTTAGAACAGTTTAGGCACAGCCCAGGCCTAGTTTAGGCACATGTTATGAACAGTTACATGTAGGCACGTTTTTAGAACAAGTATCACAATGATTCTTGGGATAGGCCTTATCACGGTTTTCAACGCCATCTTGACGGGTTACTAGGCAAAGCGGTCAGAAATTACAGTGTTTGTATCAGAATCCAATAGCAAATAACTTCTTCCAAAATTGAATTTTTCACAATTTGTGATCAAGATGGTAAGATACTAAGTAGAAGATTGCATTCACCAAGTTTGAAGGCTGTAGCTTTCCTATAAGTCGCTGAACTAAATAATTTTTTTTTTATTTTTCCATACATAATTTGTCTGTAAATTTTTTTCCCGCAAACCGCGTCTAGATGTTGTCCACTCAGCCAAATTTATAGACAAATGTATGGAAAATTAGAAAAATTAACTGAGTGAGCTTCTTCTAGCCAAGCTACATCCTTCAAACTTGGTGAATACAATCTTATACCTAGTATTTTAACATTGGGACTCAGAAATTGTGTAAAATTCAATTTTGGAAGAAGTTATTTGCTATCCGATTCCCATACACTGTAATATCTGACTGCTTTGCCTACCCATCAAGATGGCATCAAAAACTGTGATAAGGAGCATTCTTTGACCTTACATATCCTCGCCAGTTACGATCGTAACACTGAAGTGGTTAGAGATTGAATAGAGTGCTGTTTAAAATTCCTTAGATTGAATAACAAACTAAGAATTATTATTTAGGCCTCACACAGATTTTAGTTTAAAGAATACTTAAGGAGCTCTTTAACTCATAACTTTGCCACAATTATGCATGATTTGGGACAATTAAGACATGGTCTGAACACTTTATGCACAACTTTAGGCACAACTTGGGCACAGTTTAGGCACATTTTAAGCACAATTTTGGAACAACTTAGGCACGGCTTAGGCACATTTTATGCACACTAATAAAGATATGTTGCATACTTCATGCACAACCCAGGCACATTTTATGCTCAAACTGTTCATGCCAAGGCACGCCTTAAAAACTGATTTTAGAGCAACCGCATGCCTTCAAAAATGCTGTCTTGTAAGTTTGGTCATAGTTTAGATCTGGGTTTTCCCTATTTTTAAGAAGTACCAAAGGAAGAAAGCTGAACTTGTGAGTATTTCAAAAATTACTTTCTTATCTTCTCTTCAACAAAGGAACTAAAACAAAAACGATCTGTTAAGTTGTTGTTCAGTCTGCATGTAGATGGATATAACATGACAACCCTGCTGCAAATTGCTGTTACTTTCTCATTTTTGGACTGACTACTGTCATTGTTAAGATAATGAGTACTCATAAACCAATGACTTTTGTGGAGAAAGTTAAAGTGGATAACTTTAATAAAATGTGCGTGGTAAGACTCCAAATGTTACGCGGGGCATTCAAAATGGCCCCATTTTAGACAAAGTTTTTGAAATACTCTCTTTTCTTCAACCATATAGGCAGCCAAAAACTTTTTCAATGGGAAGATAGTCACAAACGTCAACTTCTTGCCAAATATCAATGTGATCTGATTTTAAACAAGCTCTCAAGAGCCAAATTATGACTGGTGACCTGAGATCTTTACAAAGCTTGTTTGAGCTTCTCTGAAGGAATCACCTCTTATTTCACATATGATCTAAGGCTTTCATTAAAAGCCGTAATCTGTAACACCTGTAACAGCTGAATATGCTTGATGAACCTAGATGTTACCTAGATGATTGTCTTTTTTTGATACAATTTACTCGCAGAGTAACATGTTTGTTACTGGTGTGACGATTAAGGCAACCGGTGACTCAAAACTTTTAATTTGAGCCATCTGATCATGTTTTATTCAAATTTGTCTCCAGACTAACCACTATGGTAACCACTCTTTTTGTAGGAACTGAACAGAACATGTCGTGCCATGCAGCAGCGGGTTTTAGAGCTGATTGAAAGGGTAGCAAATGAAGAAGTAGTAGGTTAGTTGTAACATGTGTCTGATCTTCAGGATGTACTGATCATAACAATCCATAGTCACCAGAGTCAAAAGTTCAAAACCTTCTAATATCTTATTGAGTTTGGTTTTCACTAAAATTAATGATTGAGAAAAGGGATTCAGCTCACATTGAAAATGTCGTTTAGTAAATCAGTATAGTTTGTCAAACACTTTGGATTGTGTCTTACTACATTTCCGAATGCTGAGAACAAGGAAGTTGGAAATATCATACACAGTCACTGTGGTGTATTTTAAACTAATTTTGAGTTGTAAAGAAACATGATAAAACACTGCCTCAAGTGTTTGATAATTTAAAGGAGAAAACAGGGAAATAAAATGGTCGTGATCTGATATGCCAAACACTGTTTCATGTATTAGTTCCTTTGTTTAAATATGATGGAATTGAATACATTGAGTAGAGAAGAAACCAGTAAGCACAGAACTGTCAGTGGTCTTGCACCAAAAGTGTGGCTTTTTATAAAAAAAAAAAAAATAAACTTGAATCTTTGTGCAACTTTGTATTCTATAAGCAAACATACAAAATAAAGAAAAAAATTATTGCACACTTTGTCAATTGATCAATGTGCTGGACAACATGAGTATACGCAAGTATACATGTATGTGGTATTCAACAGAATCTCAGCATTAACAGTCCTTTTTATGGAAGAAAGCTCATTCAAGCATGTAACATTGTTCATTTTCTTTTTTCTCCTCAGGTTTGCTTTTGAGTGTTAATGATGATCTCAATAATGTGTTCATTCGATATGACCGCTATGAGAGATTCAGACAAGCGACGACTCAACAAAGTGAACCATCAGAAGCTCCACCAGAACCCCCACGACCTGCTGCTGTGGAGCCATTACCAACACAAACTGGAAGGATGACAACTGCATGGCCAGAAAATGAAGCAAGGGTGAGAAATTCATGTTAAGGCTATGACTCCCAGTAACAAAGAACCCCCTGTTTTCAACTAATTATTCACCCTAGCTAGCCTTCTGATGTGGTTTCATAAAAGCATATTTTATTTGATTCAAAGCATAGCTGGACCCTGCTAAATCAAAATCGGTTATTTCAAATTCCCTGTTATTTTGAACTCAAAACCTTCTCCCTTCGATTTGCCCTTCAGCCATAATAATTTACTATTGACTATTTCAAACTCTGCTATTTCACACTTCTTTTTGTTTCCCCAGAGAGTTCCAAAAAGTGGGGTTCAACTGTAAAATGAAATAAAATAATACTGAATTATGGACACAAGATACAAATGATTGCAATTTTTGGACTTGAAGTCTGTTGATCCAAATTTGTGACTTCTATTAATTTTGATCACTACACCTTCATTATCTTCCGTGACATGTTGATACATAAATCTTAGTTTTATGCAGCATTATTGCATTCAGTTGTTGTGTGACACTTTGTTGTGTCACCAGGTAACACCAAAGCAGTATCATCTGCTGAGTGACAGTGATCTGCCAGCCCCTCATGCAGCAGCAGATCAGGTTACCTCTCAGGTGACATAACGTTTTTGTAATGCAACAGTTGCATACATGTAGTAGTGAGCTTTGATTTCAGTTGTGGCTGAACTGCCAGGACCTTAATCCCAAATGACCAGTCTTGAAGTCTTCACAAGATATCGCTTATATCAAGCATAATTTTTTTTTATTTTGACGGGAAAGCTATCCCCAGCTTTTTGGTGGGGCAGAATAGAGTACTGTAGCTGATCACATACTTATTGTTCTGTTGGGAAGTAGTATTACAGTTGAGATAATGATTTCATTGTATGTTTATTTGTTTAGACTCCAGGTACAGTGGACATAGCTCAACCAGCACCACCAGCACCACCAGCACCAAACCCAGCCCCTGTGTAAGCCCTTGTCACTGTTTTATAAAGTCAAACCTTTCAGACTCCTTGTTAATTTATCAGCTCTGTAGTGTTTGACCAAATGTTTGAAGACAAAAGGCAAACAGCTTCAATCCCAACCAAAAATAATACCAGTATATATTGGGACACTTGAGCTGTCTCACATATCCCCCATCCCCCTAATCAATGTTGGAAAATATCGGGTTTGTTTTTTCCAAAAGGGAGAAAATCACCTGATTACCAACATTGAAAGTGGGGGTGGGGGGGAGAACTTGCTTAGTGTCACAACACTTTTGTCTCGGATTGTGAGTGGCAGTCATAAGTGACTGTCAGAGCTGAAGCGACACATTGAAGTGGATGGAGGGAGAATGTCAGTGCCTTACTGGCCTTATGGCATGAAGGGATTTATTGAGTAGAGAGCTGTGTGTTTGAGTTTTCACGTCGGAGAGCTGTGTACTAGTGCAGGGTGTGTGTGTTGGCGTGACTATGTCTAGTGAGGAAAGATGCCCATTATAGGACCTAATTTACAAAATGCCTCATTCGAACACATGTACAGCTAGGACCATGGATCAATGTTCACTAAGTATAAGTGTAATGTTATGAATTGAAGTGAAGCAGCTCTTGTAAGCTTGTAAGCTTGTAACTCTTGTCATGTTGCACATGGCAGCTGTTATTGTTTTCTTATTGTTTTGGGATTACACCTTGTAACCTTTATGGGATGTTAGAGATGAAGCAGCGTTTCAACTTAAGAACCACAAAGTATATACACCTGCTGATGGAAATTAATGTAGAGGTGTTCATAATTAAACACAATTTTAACTAGTAACATTACTCATTTAGGAGAGGTGCCAACTTAAGTTACAAAATAATGTACTTTTGTATGTGACTTGAACTGTGATATGACTACCCACATAATAATTTACAATGCACTTCAAGGCTTGTTTGTTCATTTCCCAGTGCTGGAGATTCATTAATTAGTTTTGACGATGAGCAGGTTACTCCTTCCCAGGCTCCCTCAGTCAATGCCATGACCTCTCAGATGCAAGCTATGAGTAAGTAGTTCTACCTTAGATTCTAGCCGAATAATAAGCACTTAATGACTGGCCCAGTGGGAAACAGCAAGTTTTGTTTCCCCGAGACCCTCAATGTTTCCCGAGGCAAAACCAAGGGAAATATTGAGGTTAACTCACTGTTTCCCTTGGGATCCGCTTTGTTATACTTCCCAACTCAAACCTAGAAGAAAACTGCGAAGAAATCATTTGCTTTACGTTTGTTTCCCTGGGGAATTAGTGAGTTCTGTTCGCCCTACACAGGAATTCAGCCTAATGAATCATGTATGGTGATTCATGTGATGATACAATAGTCGTATTTGAATGGTAACAAATCATATGATGATTTGATCTGTACCCTTAACACCATAGCATGATTCCAGTCCTCTCTAAATCATCACCATGATGTTTTGAGGTGTGTTGAAATCATGACTGGAATCGTAACCATGATTTACAGTCATATGAATCATAGCTATGATGCAAACTGGTGTGTTAAATCATGTCTGGAATCATAATAATGATTGACAGTCATATGAATCATAGCCTATTGCCAACTGATGTGTAACATCATGTCTGGAATCATAGCTATGATGCTGACTGGTCTGTTCTACTCATATCTGGAATCATAACATGATTCATAGCCATGAATCATTACTTTGATGCCAATTGTACTGTTTCAATCAGGTCTGGAATCATGATTATGATTTAAAGTAATGATACTCACTGTTCTGTTAAAACCATGACTTGACTCATAACATGGTTTTGAGTATATTTCAAGTCACATTGATGATGCCAACTGGATAGTAATTAGCAGCCTGGGTAGAAATTTTCCTTTTGGGCATGGGCAAATGTTGTTTTCAAGTCCAAACAAAAATAATTATTTTATTGGTACTACAAACTATAAGCAACAACAAACAACAATTTAACACAACAATAGGCCTTTTGCAACAGTTGGTCACGTGACGTGCTTTTCAAGAACACACTGATTAATCATTGGTAATGCATAATGTTATCAGAAATGGAAAGAACAGTTCCAAATAAGCTTACATACAAATTTTCAGGTTTATATCTTTTAAGGGGGAATTTTTATGGACGTTAAAAATTAGAAGGATTTGTATGAGAAGAAGTCGCTTTGCCCTCCAGTCACGCTCCAGTGGTTTTCCATACAAATCCTTGTAATTTTGCAAGTTTTCAAGCTGCCATAAAATCTTTGCCTTTCGGTGTAAGGGCTAGAAATTTCCATTTTTCCTAATATTTTACCCCTCTTTCTATCTCCAATGGTTTTATGCCAGCAGCTTCTTTTGGTAGTGATTAATAACAGAAAAGGTTTCTGGAGGGCAAAGCTTCCTCGCTTCCATACAAAACCTTCTAATTTTGCAATATTCAAATCGTCATTAAATCTCAACCTTATACGGCATTGGTCTGAAAATTGGTGTCCTGGTTATTTAAAACATACTCTTTCCAGCTCTGAAATTCATTTTGCTGTAGCTAAAAGTTTAGAAATTATCGGTCACGTGACCAACTGTTGCAAAAGGC
>JAHPZR010007569.1:5000-13707 GCA_019787425.1 Platygyra sinensis | reverse complement strand
CTCAATCGCCGGATCGGATCGATGCCAGTCAGCCAGTGTTTTGGAGGTCATCACGTCTCGAAAACTGCAACACGTACTTCGCTCTTATAAACATAAAGCATTCCAGAAGGTAAATTTCAAACTGGATTTAATAGAGCAACCATACCTTGACAAAATAATACGTTCTCGCTAACGACAACTGACAGAAGACGGGCTTTAAACACTCGTGGAACCTTGTGCTTAGGTAATGAATTTACCATCCAAAGCAGTCCTTGAGTTTCCTTTCCTGCTTTTCGTTTTCCTCCTCCTCCACTTCGTATCTAGCTTTCCATTCCTAATATACAAGCAGCTAGTCCGTAAAGAGGTCTTCCCCGTCGTCGCTTGAAATTTTTTAAAGTGCTCTCAAAGCTCCAAGCAGTGATTTCACACGGTTGTCGAAGTTTATTTCGGAGTCTTACGAATCGAAACTTAACTCTGACTCCAGTGATGAAAAAGAAACGATTCTTAAACAAAATTCGGACGTTTTATATAGTGAAAAGATTAATTTTGCTTTCCATTTTCTCGAGCAAATACAGAGAGCAGACTGAAGCGCCATCGTTTATTGTTCCTGGGTAGACTTCATCAGCAACCGCCTCCCCAGACTCCCTAAAACTCGGTCGTGCAACACTTCAAGCTCGACTTTGAGAGGGCATAGGAAATCGAGGATTCAAGCTAATTCAAAAATTTTGCGCCCAAATGCATCGAATAACAAGTAGATTCGATTTAGCGAAAAAAAAAAATGGGGGGTTAGGTGCACTTTAAGGCTGAAGACCAAAAACGTTGGCGGGGGAAGAACACAAGGAATTGAATCTTGAGTAACATTTAAAAAACAAGAAGCCAGATAAATTGATAAAGCAATTACGGGGTAGGTAACTATAAGAAATGCTGGGGGAGGAGGTGGGAAGTTTTCTTTAGGCATTCTTATTTGTTTGGCCCATTACCCATTTAAAGTGCACCTAACCCCCAAAATTTTTTTTCGCTAAAACAATAAAGCTTATTTTGTGGAGTAATTAGCCGCAAAAATTTTTCGATTTGGTTAAATCCTCGATTTCTGTGCCCCCTTGAAACCGAGTTTCGTATGGTTCACGACCGAACATAAGGAGTCTGGGGAGAGTAAAGCCGTGACGTCACTTCGAGAACGAAAGCTTCGGCTGTCCCAGTCGGGCCTTTTACTCTGTGTGAGCGTGGAAGCCTTTTTGCCGCACAAGTTTTTCGCTGGGGGCTCCACAGTCGACAGATTTCTGTTTTTATCAACAATATCTTCTACTTCGTCGGATTCTGAAATGAGCTTTGACTCAGAAGACTCCGAAATTTATAATATCGCTGAAGAGAATGACGACTCGCACTTGTAAACAAAGCAAAGTGAATAGTTAAATGATGACGGCCGAGCTGATTTATATGCTGACAACTCTCCGGCCAACGAAGAATGGATAGACAAAATGAGGTGGATGCTGACAAAGAACTCGAACGAGCTCTGATGGACAGACCCGAAGGCAATGATATGTAGAAGTCAAAGAGACTGTAGCGTGTGGTGCGTATATTTACTACAATCGCGCATTCTTCGATCTCGCATTAACATACTTTCGTATAAATAAAAGTCAAGTCCGTTAACTTTCTCAAATTATTTTAACTTCACTCGTTCAACGTAGGCCAAAATGATTATCCCATGACACAATGTTTGTGTTCTTTTCCTGCGAGTGTGGAAATTGTAGCGTCGCTTCCCTTCAAAACATCAGCGAATGTTATTGTTGTTATTATTATACTAGAGTGAGTTAGAAGGTTGTGAAGACTCAAAGAAGAGTGATCTTGTTCTTGAAGATATTAGTGCTGATGTTACCTTAAAGTGTGTTACTGAATATCCAGGAATTAAACCTGTATGGCTTCAGAAATGGAGTTTTAAGATTAGTAGTGGGCAAATACAAAACTATCTGTCGGCTGTGCCGACTGACTGCTGTTGTTTCTCAGATCAGATGCAACAACGGCTTCATGAATCGATGGACGGTTATTCCAAATTCGTCTCGCTTAAGTCACTGAGTCAGCAAAATCCCTTCCTCTCTCTGAAAATCCAGGCATCGAGCGAGATCATCTAGTTTGAAATACTCTATGGAAGAGATCACCGAACTCTTAGACGGCTATCACTTTGCACGAATCGAGCCATCACTTTGTACGTTTCTTCTCTGCAGGACATCTCTCCATAAAACGTATGGCATAAAGCGGAGTACCTCCTGTAAGTTTGTTGTGTTGCTACATCACACTACAGCGCACCTGGCTAGCATTATTTTCGAACAACTTTTCCAGCCTTTCCCACAGAAACAAGTAAATATGCGAATCTCAGAATCATCGTGTTCTCGATTTGACGTCACATCCGGCCCTCGACCCATTCTCCGTTAAACTCGGTCGTGGACCAAAATGGCGGCAATTTCACGTACTTTGACGAGCCATAGAAAATCAAAGATTTAACCAAATCGAAAAATTTTTGCGGCTAGTTACTCCACAAAATAAGCTTTATTGTCTTAACGAAAAAAAGGTTTTTGGGGTTAGGTGCACTTTAACACGTTGCAAGGAGGGTCTGTCTTTTTCCCATCAGTCAGAAAAAACATGCCTTCGTCACCGCCGCACTCAGAAAATTGCATATTCAAAATAGTTTATGCTGAAACATAAGACGCTGTAAAAGAATAAAGACCACTTAAAACAATTTATCTCAAAGTGAGAATGTTACATATATGTATATAGGCTAAAAAGAGGGGGCAAAAGGGTTTACCGTAATACGGTTTTGCAGATATATTCATTTTACGTTCCGGTATTTTGATTTTACAAAACCAAGCGGTCTGGGGTATTTAGGAATTTTCGAGAAATTAAAATGCGGTTTCTGGTGTTGTTATGTTTTTCCTGTGCACGTGCGGTGTTATTTTTTCACACTCTCGACAATGGCCACATGTTGCACACTTCGAAAGAGGGCGAATACCAAACCAAAGAATGTTTTTCACTGGATCAGGAAGATTGACACCTATGTACAAAAAACAAAACATTCGAAAAAATCAAAAGCAAAACAATAAACACCGTCAAAAGCAAATGGAGTGTTGTTTTTTTAGACACACATATATAAGCCTAAAATTTGTGGTTCCTCAGTCATACTCGCAACAATGGGCGACTCTTCGGACAATATTTTCCTGAGAGCAGCATTTGGAGAGCTATAGAAAATCGCAGCGACTTCTAGCAGCTCCAACCCTAGTACGAGTACCTGTACGAGTCGGCCCTGGCGCTGCGACATTCTCAGATGCACCGCAAAGTTCTACAAGCAAGGGCAAAGGTCGGGGGAAGCTCCAGCCAAGAAGACGCAACGCAACGCACCACAAGTATTCAAAATTGGAGGACCACTCGATATTAAAAGCCTTTGAACTTAAAGGACGAGATTGGCGAACAGTCTTGGCTTTCTTGAAAACAAACTGGGAGGTCCTTGGAGAGGAAGGAAAGATTTACAGAGACTGCAACGTCGGCGAAAAGAGCTTGCAAGAGCGCTACGGAAGCGAGCGTTGGCTTTATTAAACAAAGTTAAGGACAAGTGAGTATCGGGTATAGACTGCCATTCTTAACGTTGTTAAGAGGCTGAAGTCTATCCCCGTACGTATTCTTAAAAAAGTGGTTATTCTTGAAGCCGAGAACTTTTTCTTCCTTGAGGCGATCATATAAATTAATTCCTTGCACTCTGAAGATACACTTATTCATTTCTTTCCTACTTTAAGACCTTCAGATGAAGTAACTAACATCGATGATGAGTACCATACGGTCGACGACCTTTTGAAAGGAGCAGAATGTCAGTCAGGGTCGGATATCGATGAATCTTTTGGAACTAGCTATGAAATCGAGCAGACCCTGGGAAAAATACGACAACGAGACGAGCTTCATCGTCGTGACGCAGCCGAATTGCCCCAAGAAGGGTCAGATGCCTCAAGCGTTGCCGACATTACAAAGAGAAAAATCAAAACCGAAAGACAAGGTGGAGAGGAAAAGGAAGCGTGTACAGTCACCAACATCCACCGTCGGCGATAAGCCAGACCGTCTCTTAGACAAGCTACCTAAATTTTTGTCCACCGTAAACCAGGCGGCAGAAGCACATGTAAAAGCCCTTGGCAAGTGGGAAACAAAAATAGGTCTTTTTAGTTCCTCCGACACAGATTAAGTGACATTATCGGTAATATTTCCGTATAAGCCCAAACATTTCTAATGCATGTATGTTTGGACTCTTTTCTTATAAACTCGTTCTGTGAAATAGAAGCGTAATGACTGTATGGGTTGTACAAAATATTGCAATTGCCACATTATCTTCAGGGGCTACGTGACCGTATTTTAGGTAAATTCTGCGATTGTAATAATTACGAGTTTCCAGACTTCGAAAGATCTCATTCTTTTATTGAGAAAATCTCAACCTCCTTCGAGGTTGAGTAAATCCCAGCGTTAAACAAACCTTAGTATTTTTGAGTAAAATATTGAAGAAAATCTTTAAAGATGAAGTTCTCAAAAAAGTTTTTCAAAAATTCAATCTATTTTAAAATTATCTAAGGTTGCCCTTCATACAAGGCCTACCACTTTGTGGCCTTTTGTACGTTTTGGGGGTTCTTTTGATATTCTGGCGTTACAACGATATTTTGTGACAATACAGGAATTTCTTATAATCACGTGACGGAGCCCCTTGAAACATTGTTCCATTATTATATAAATGGCGCTCAGAAAGGTATACGTCGGGTAGCTTTAACGACAGACTAATGTGAGATTGAGAAAAAAAATTGATTTATCACTTTTGACTTCTTACCAGAAGGTCAATTTCAATTGATTTGGGGAAAAGCTTTGCAAAGCAAATTGTCGTTGCACTGTATAATACAAGTAACTTATTCAGAGGGTACAGGCAGGTGTAAAAACAGAGAAATTGCATCAGTCGGATTCTGTCGTCTTAATACTCGGTGGTTAAAAGCTTTCAGTCTTCATATCTAAGGCTTCTAGGTAGACTGCTAACAGTAATTGAGAAATCGTCCTTGGACGTTCTATTGTTTATAATTTGCCTCCATAAAGGTGTAGTAAGACTCGAGAGTTTCTTTATATTAGTTTTCATATGCGATTTCAAAGAACTCTAGTTGCAAAATTTCTTTACCACGTCTGTCAAATCTAACAGAATACGTCTCACTATATTATGCAATGGGAATACTGGCTTTCCAAACGGCAACCGTGAATAAATTACGAAGGAATATTTCCTGCAAGACAACAGTATTCCTGAGAACCACAATTAAATTAAAATATAGATTAAAGTTAATAATGAGTAACAGAGAGCAGAGTTAATATATATTATTTCCCATGATGTCGATAAATCACGTAAAATACTAAGTTCTCAGTTCTTGCTTACAGTTAAAATTTGTTGGCAACTGACGAAAAAGATAACGTCTTGCAAAGAAAGTTCAAAATCTAAGACTTGATATTTGTTCAAAAATGTGTAAAACGCGTGATATAAAACATTTTCGTTAACATTCCTTATCAGCTTCTTACTAAACAGTTACAAGAGAAATAGAAAGGCAATTTTAAAGAACTCTAGTTATAAACAACCCGCATTTTACTAACCAGTAGCGGTTAAACGAATTTCACGTACAGAAAGGCTAGAAATTGAACTCATTAAAGGCTGAACAAGTTCCACTTCCGTGAAACTTCCGCTAAATCGGAAAACCCTAATTAGTGAAAATCTCAGACCTTTTTTCCACACGTATAGGGGAGAAAAACACTTTCTCAAACTTATGAATTATTCATGCGGCTCTTAGGTGAATGAGTTTAGAAACCCAATGAAAAATGAGTTGAAAACACGGCCTTGAAAGAAACCCGTGCTTGAGACGATTTCAAACACGGATGCAAATTTTCTTAATGTGCATATTGAAAAAGCAACAAAAACACGTGGCGATAAACAACTTTATTTAATCACACATTTTACGAAACAAACTTTAAACGTAAATTATTGACTGATAACGTTGAATGTAACGGCACAGTTATTAAACTACCCAAAAACAGAAAAGCCCATTCTTTTTCTAAATTTAAATTCTAGCTCAATGGTGGCGACCTCGTGTGTTTGGTTCACTTTCAACCTTGCTGTACATTTCCGACCTAAATTGGCACTGACGTTAGAAATTTTATCAGACCAAATGCACACGTTACCTCGCAATAGCGATGGCCATACACTGTTCCTCTTTTTCGCTAGTCGGTTAGGAGGTCTAAATCTGCACTCTGCCATTTGCTTTCCGAAGGAACGTGTTCGCTCAGAACTGAGAAACAGCTAGGTAACAACGTGACATCAGCTGATGAGTATTCAAAAATTGTCACAGCGCCGCAGTTAGGTGATAGGATCATGCACATCGTGCACATTGTTTTGAGTACGCTACTTACAGAATCTAAATGGCTTACACTCGGGTATTCTAAATTTAGATCACAGGGTTCAAGCCATCTCAACTGATCATCTAAGTCTTCCCAGTAGCTCATTAAATATGCATAAACATTTCCACCAATCAAATCACTTGCTGATCAATCGGAGGTGAATGTATTAGGACTTCTGTCTTTTGTGGGTTTGAACGTTCAGGTATTAGCAGTTTGTTGTGTATTATTGGCAATTATTTGCTTTGCTATCATGGCCGACAAGAGTACAAATCAGCGATACACAAAGGTCAAGGTTGCAGGAATATTATGACCGAGGCATGAAAACATGCGGTTCGGATAATTTTGATAGAATTGGAATGGCAGCCGAAGAAACTGGGCTTACCATTGATCAAGTTAAGGTAAGGTATTTATTAGTTAGACTGATACATTATCATTCCTATATGTATGCGGAATGCCCTGCCACTTTTAATCTTATTTGCATCTCGTTGAATAATAATAGCCTGATCACTGTTGGGTGCATCCTTCTTTATGCATTGTTCTTCAGAAGCTTAAATAAGACTTAATTATGCAGTACGCGGTGTACTGCATCAACGACGTTTTTTTTTTTCTTTTTCTAGAAAAGCATTGAAGCAATTCATTCATGAACCGATTAATCGATCGAATACTGAGATCAGCGAAGCCAAATGAACAATTTTACAGCCTATTTACGCTTATTTAATGAGGCGATGTGGAATTAGAGTTTTCTTAGCTAAGTTTATTGAATTATAATTGCTATGCATGTACAAGATTCTGAATAGAGACCGAGAGTATGGCGGTAAAAGAAGAACACATGCCTTTATTCCATTGTAACACCTGGCGTTTTCACCATTTACTCATCCTGTAATAGATTGATAATTTGCTCTTCATGTAAGCTCAGAGCTTCTTCTTGTGTTTGTGTGGTGTTGGGGAGGGGGGGGGGGGGTTATGGGGTACTCCTTTATGAGGGCTATATGGATTTGTACAGTCCTGAAAGGTATTTTTTTAGCCATTTTGGTCATAAATAGGGTATCTATTTTGGCCATTGTGGTCAGAAATAGGGTAATATTGGTTTTTGTACTCTGGTCTTGAATTCAGTATGTTTCTTAAAAGAAAGTACTTTTTCATCAGAATTTATTCTTAACACTATCAAGAAAAGCCCTTCATAAATTGTGTTTAGGGCATCTGTGCCAGTCGTAACGGCCTTAAAAAGGGTATCAAATTTTTAGTCAGATCATAAGGGTAGAGAAAATCGCAGAGTTTGGTCATTTTTTATACCCCGACCCAATTTTTCTGGGAGTATCCTCTGGTTACCAGGATATTGTACGGCTGGCCAGAGGGAGACAGCAGGAAGGGAAGGGTTGCTACTGTAGTGTAAGGCATTTTGAAATATCATTTTAATGTGATACATTTAATTTTATAGAAGTGGATTGGGAATACTAGACAAAAGGCAAAAATAAGTTCTGGAACACAAGCAACTCCAAAGCCAATTAAGATCCCAACTGGCTCACGTGGCTCACATTCCTACAACATGTTCTGTGCTGAGTTTTTCAAGTCAGGTATGAACCCTGTTGATGTTTATAAGAGAAATGAATATATTGTAGTCTACTATCTCTGCATACAAGCCAGTTGTGACCCACCATTTATACACCTGGGTGGTGAGAGAGGCACCATGAGAGTTAAATGTCTTGCCAAAGAACTCAACACATTATGTCCCTAGCCAGGGCTGGAACTTGGACCGCTCACTCTGGAGTTGAGCACAATAACCATGAGGTCACCATGCCTCCCTCTCAGCCTGCCTGACTTTAATATTTAAGGAAAAGAGATATATAGCCACATAAAATTTTTATGCCAGATTGAAATCAATCAATTTTGAGATCTCGCCAAGATCTTGGCGAGAATCTCGACGAGATTTTGAGATCTCGCCGAGATGTCGGCGAGAATCTCGGCGAGTTTTTGGCCGCCGAGATTTTGAGATCTCGCCGGCCAAAAACTCGCCGAGATCTCGGTCAAAATTTTGCAGGAGAAGAAGTAGTAAAAAAAAAATAAGATAAAAAAAAACCATTAATAACAGCCTAATACAGTGGAACCCTGTTAATACGACCACCTTCGGACCATGGAAAACTGCTTTTATTAACAGGGTGGTCGTATTAAAAAGAGTTCTTTAAATAGGAAAATGATTGACTGAGCTTTTATTCAGGCCAGAATAAAGTGGCCGTAATAACAAGGTGGTCATATTAACAGGGTGGTCGTAAGGCAGGGTTCCACT
>JAHPZR010007568.1:0-10000 GCA_019787425.1 Platygyra sinensis | reverse complement strand
TTCTGCTAGTTTTATTTCTTTTTTGTTCATGTTCTCTCATGATTTCTGTTTGTTGTTTTTTTCTTCGTAGCGAGCAGTAGCCGTTTCCAGCAATTTGTTCGTTCTAATTGCCAGCCACGGCTGACAGTGAAGCTGATTTCACACCAAAAAAGAGAAATATATGAGTAGGTGCCATTATTTTGTATACGTTTTTCTTATTGTATCATTTGATGTGGTTGACGTTCAAAGAGCTGAATGATTAGCTTTCAAAAACTCTTTAACGTTTGATTATTTGTAACTAGTAAGATTGTCAATCACTCAGATTCAAAATGTAGCCAATCATGGCTTCGCTTATGTGACGTTTTTCGAGCATGGTGCTTGTCACGTTGGTTAGCTTCTGATTCATTGAATTGGTTGCACAATTAACAATCGTATACAGTAGTTGTCTTTGTTTTATAACATCTCTTTATGTTTGACTTAAAGTTTTACCCAAGAAAGAGAGTTCAAGTTTTCATCTCAATGTACTAATTTTCATTTTATTCCACTCTATTTGCTGTCATTGAGCAGTGACAATAGTTCATAAGTTCTTATTTTTTTATCTCTTTGTAGCATGTTACCGGACACTTTGTTAACATGTCACATGTATGCTCAATTTATTTCTTTGTAACGCCAACTGCTTACCGAGGTTATAATGGACGAAGGGCATGACTCACAAGTTACAGGTATTTATTGAGTATATCATGTCGTTGCCGCGATAAGGTAACTGCGGACAGACACAAACTGTCCCGCAGGAAAATCATGGCCAGGACCATGTTAAAAATGAGCAGCATATCGGATCTGAAAAGACCTACGGCCCCCCCAAAAAATACTAGACAGTGAAACATGATGATGCAAAGAACCGCAAACGAAAATGCTGCCTGTGAACGCAGGATCTGTAAAAGACCTGATCAGCTGTCCACGGTTGCAATTGTTGGCTTTCAGTTTGGACTCTATCATGTCGTTGCCCCGTTGAGCTTTTCACGCAGTATCAGCCTTGCATTATTGTTTGTTACTTTCTATTTTCGGCTAATCAGGTCTTTTACAGATCCTGCGTTCACAGGCAGCATTTTCGTTTACGGTCCTTTGCATCATCATGTTTCACTGTTTATTATGGATCCTGTAATATCTACATTTCCCAAAATTCTTTATACAAGTGACGTCATGGATGCTCTAAAGGTAAGCACGTGACTATTACGTGAGCAATATTAACACTCTAAAGGAAGCAAACATTTTGGAGAAAAAGTTCAAGATTACAAGGCTACAACACAGTTTTAGCTCATAAAATGTGATTTTATCACGAAAACAAATCGCTGTTCGGGATAAACTTTTACGCCTTAGTTTTTTTTTTTTTAATTTTCAGTTGACACGTCTTCCTTTGCTACGCCGCTTTTCTTATTGTTGCTTTTTGTTTTCATGCTATTGTTAGATACTGTACATGTCTTAACCAGACCCATTCTCTTGAGCATCTGTGAGGGCAAAATGGCACAACTTGGAGAGCTTTGTAATCTTGGAGCCAATATACGAGAAAGATAACCCGCGGATTACACAAGCCGCGGCTTACATAAGACGCAAACTGGACCATTTATACGAGTACGGCTTATAAAAAAGATGCGAAGCTTGAAGTGCTCGTAAAAATGATTCATGGCTTGTTCGTGACCTATGCCTCGTTTTTGTGTTGGTTGTCATAGCAACTGCGCGAATTCTCGCTCGAGCACGGGAAAACCTGGCGCTTGCGCAGTGCAAGTTCGCGTCTTACGTAAGCCGCAAACAAGCCGCGATACCATTTATACGAGTGATTTCCCGCCGTGTTATATAAGCAACGGCTTATTTAAGCCTAGCTCAAAACCCTCGTCTTACACAAGCCGCGGCTTATGTTACCCGCGGCTTGTCTAAGACGTGCACTGGTTAAATTGCACCGTTTATACGGCAAGTTCTTATCGTATGTAAGCCGTGGCTTATGCAATCAGCGGCTTATTTTCCTTGTATAAATGACCCTAATCTGATTTCCGCCCTAAAGGTCTTAAACCTTAAAATCGTCAATTTCTAAAGACAGGTGTTACAGCATTGAAAGTTAACTGTCGTCCCATATAGTGGCTAAAACCATTACTATACTTTTAATTTTAACAACGCTGCGGGGACGAGAGGAACAAACGAGTGTTAAAGCGATCTCAACGAGTAAGTAATGCCGCAAAAATGTAGTAGTTTGTCTCCCTTTTGTGATCAAGTCCCCTGTTTTAGAATTCGTGGCTTATTTAGCCTCTCTCTGTCACGCTACAACCCGACGCCTGACTGAGTACCACGAAGAAATTCTTCACGAGTGAAGGAAATGGATCCTTACAAATCACTATCGCTAAGAGTTGTAATCAATTTATTTTCTGACTTATTTAGTTTCTTTTGTTAGACACTACTGTTAACCTTCTGTTAAATAGTATTTCACTCTGAACGTTCTCTTTCATGACACCCGTATAGATATTTGTGCTTTTCTTTATTAATATTGCTCTCATATCCAACTGCTGGTTTGTTGTTTTGTTTGGAGGGACGGAGCGCACATGCGGAGATTCTTCAGGGGGTTTACATGGACAGTGTTTTCCCAATATTAAATTCAGCTGAATTGCCACCGTATATTTGGGATAACAACGAGAGAGAAAAGGTGAGAATATTGTCTTCTCAGTTCCAAAATATTGTTATAGCTATTCTCTTCCTGGTTGCTTTAGATGTCAGTTACAGTCTTTCCCGTAAAACCGTGAACACCAGAGAAAATTTCTGGAATGTTTATTGTTTCGCGACCAATCAGAAGCGAGATGAAACCGCAAAAGATAACCGCCAAACCGCAGCATGGATTAGTCACGACTTGATTCGAAACAACGAGCTGGCTTTGTCTTCCACGACAAATCTTCAATTTTACCGTTTTCAAATACTGAATTGTTCCTTTTGTATTTTTGCTTATTTATATGCAAAGAATAGATATGAATGATATGTTTAGTGACATATTACGGGAAAGCGATGTTGAATCGAGTAGATAGGATCAGACAAGGCTAGACAGCGCGTCTGAGAGCAAAAAATAACGAACCAATCAGAAGCGGAGCTGACCGGTGTACTTCACGTGCAGTTCAAAAGGTCATGCTAGTTGGCTGTGATTGGTGATTTTCGATCCGTATTTTTTTGTAGCGGAGAAGCCTTCATCCGAAAACTTGTACCGTTGTAAATTTTGACAATTTACACTCGCTTCTAGGTCTATTCCGAATACGGTAGTTTGGTTTTTGAAGGTTAGTCGTGAAGAAAAGCCAGTTCGTTGGAAGAAAAAGACATCTCGTTGTTTCGAATTAAGTCGTGACTAATGCATGCTGCGGTTTGGCGGTTATCTTTTGCGGTTTTATCTCGCTTCTGATTGGTCGCGAAACAATAAACATTCCAGAAATTTTCTCTGGTGTTCACGGTTTTACGGGAAAGACTGTAAAACTGAAATGCTGACCAAAACTCTACTTTCTGTCGCGTGGAAGGAATAAGAGTATCTCTACTTCTTCTGTGGAAAAACAGTATTTGATCAGATAATTCGATGGTTTTAAGTGTAATTTGAACTGGATCCAAAGAGCTCATCAAAGAAGGTGTTTATTTCTTCTCAAAACTTGTTAATCAGACGGAATGACATGCCTGTTTACATTGCCATATTTAACTATCTATTTCTTATTTTTCTTTTCTTTTCCTTTCTTTTCTTTAGGAACTTTCCTTTGGATTCTTAACCATTGCGGCAAACGAACTGCTCTAGAAAGTTTACCGTCTCCTGCATGATAGACTTTACAAACCTTTCAATGTAGACAGCTTCACTCTCGACTTATCAAAACTTGCGGCAACTCGACACTGGAGAACACACGGTTTCTTGGCGTACACTTTATCACAAGACTGTCTACGCAGTGCAATTTGTGAAACATTATCTCACCTTAACAATGTCCATACTTGAAAATAACAAACCGCATGCCAGTTTAAGTGTTTCAGTTCGTGTTCATCTATTGCCCAAATAAGCTAAACGCTATATTTTTAGACTTTAAATCTGGTAACAGTTCAACAAAGATGCAGTTATATTTTTTAATTTATTTAATTAATTAATTAATTTATTTATTTATTTTTTGAAACAATTTAAAATTGAGTGAAAATACTGCGTCCAGATTCTGTTCCTGTCATACACCGAATGCAAATATGGCGGACCACTCGGTCGTCGCCCGGGACGAGTCGAATGAAAGCGAGGCTAGTTGGGCTTCGATGTTTTGTTTTGACAATGCTTTTCCAGAAAAGTCTTGCTTCGTAGTCGATTTGTTTCGCCCTCCCTACGCGTTTTTGTGTTCCTGAATGCCACCGCAACAGAGTGGAATCTTCCACAGCAGAGAAGGTGTTCTTTTTTTCAGTTTTCTCGTTCGCCTCTGAGGGGAAACCAAAGAGACGGAGGCAAGGAGTTCTGAGGAGTTCACATTCGCCGAAGGAACTGTTTAAGTTCAGGTTGGAATCGATCTTAGAAAATGTGTAAGCGATCGCATTTAGCTCTAAGTTGTTGTCATTTGGCTCAATGCTTTCACTGGTTTCAGTAACGGGGCAGTTGAAGTTCATTCGCTTGGTTATTGCACCGTAGTATTTATATTTACTTCGTGCGATTCCGTGCAATCATGCGAGTGGACGCGAACGCAAATAACTTCTTCCTTTGAGACAGAGGATATCATTCAAGGAGACCTTTTCTTTACCTTGGGGAGGGTATTGGCCATGAAAACCGTGTTGGAACACCACCAGACACCACATTAGCTCGTCATTTAAACGATTTTTCTGAGATCTATCCTGAAACGTAGCAAACAATAGCAAACTTTAGTCCCCGCGGCGATCGTGAACTCCTTTTCTCCGTCTCAACGAATTGCATTGATCCACTATTTTCCCTTAGAGGTTAACGGTGGAAGATTTCTATCCCCTCTCGTCGCATTCAGAAACACAGCAACTCGTAGGCACAGCGAAATAAAACAACAGGTCGACCACAAAGCAAGAGTTTTCTGGCCGGGAAGCATTTTAAAACAAAACATCAAAGCCCAACTAGCCTCGCTTTCATTCGACTCGTCCCGGGCGACGACCGAGTGGTCCGCCATATTTGCATTCGGTGTATGTACCGTCACATTTTGTCATTTGACTCGGAATTCTTTTAACCTGTTAGTTCTGTCAAACAGCAGGTAGCTTCCGGCGGCACGAAGGGCTGCCTAACGGAGCCAAATATTTTTTAGCAAAAGGAACCATACATGTCTCGGTGCTCTTTTCTTCTCCCGTTTTCTTTTTTTTGCATAGCAATAGGAACCCATACAACTCTTTCTTGTGTCAAAAATGGCTAGCGTGCACGGATAGGGGCGCGGACACCACAGCGACGACGAACGACGACGACGTCGTAAAACATGGCGGCCACCACAGGTAATACCAAGTCATGCAGTCTTGGATTACAGCATATATCTTTGATCTTAGACATCCATATTGTGTTTAATTGACAGCTGTCATGACAAGAGATCCGCTGACCAGTTCCACGTGAGAAATTCGCGGGCTCAGGTTTAGAGCTCATCAAGGTCCGCGTGTTTTTTTTTTAAGTTGACCACGTGACCAAGTGCTGGTTTTCGATTGGATTCGCGGGCTCAGTTCAGGTAACGAATCCATGATTGAGTCAGTTGTCGACGAAGGCTAGTGACGGACGGTTTTCACGCATACCCCGATGCGCAGACCTCGCGCGAAAAATTTTTTTCCGCCGTTCGTCGTGTGCCATTTCGTGTCGATGCTTGGGTCCCTTATTATTACATACGAACAAAACCCTTGACAGTACAACACTTTGACTCTTCGGCGCTTGGCAAAGCTACCGATGCGTTGGGTTTATCGATTCCCTTTTCCTTGCTGTTTTAGGTGTTTTGCTTGGATGAAGAACTTTTCTGGTTTTCTCAGACCAAGTCGTTGATTATGCTGGCAGAACAGTTCTTTTTCTTCAAGTGTCGTTCGAAGCTGGCAGTTAAACTTCGAAGCGGAAGTTGGCTCGTACTCGGTGCCATCTTTAGTGCGGACGGAGGTAATAAATTGGCTGATGTATTCATTCAGCTCAACGGTTGAAATATCTTCAACTTTCTAGTCGTCGACCTTCGTTTTCAAAAATCTCCAAGCAATCTTACATTTCGTTTAGTTTTTTGAGCGGTATTTTTTCTTTTCTTGCTCTTAAAATAAATTCTTCAACTGAACAAACAGAAACAAACCTCCTTCGGCCATCTTTCAAAGCGTGCAGGTCTTGTGCAACGCTCTCGCATGACGTTCTCTTCAGTACGTTCATTCATCATTAGTGAAATTCCGTCGTTCGCGTAGCTGATTGGACGAACGATAATTTTTCAGGCATGATAATGTTATCGATTTGACGATGAAAATTACGGGAAGAAGCAATATCTAAGACAACGTTTCGGTGTCCTCATGACACCATCATCAGGCCAAAAAATAATATTCATCAGATAACAAGAATATTAATGTTCAAGTTCAAGTTCTTAGTCCCTAGAGGCTAGGTGAAAAGTTTTGCTTTATCGAGTACACTGTGAATATTTAGACACGGTTTGTGCTCGCGAATAAGGGACATTTCGAAAAAAGACAATTTTTCACGGGGAAATTTTACTCGTTCGTGCTCCTGATTGGCTACACTTTTAGAATCAGTACGAATTTATTCACTACGATTTTCGTGGGTAAATCTCAGTACCTATGAAATAATATTTAATCCGCTCTCTAGGTTGGAAAAATAATCAAATCTGCAGCTAATCTGATAACGTGTGGACGGGGAAATTTTTGATCACAGAAAGAAAAAGTTGTGGATTTAAAAACTATCCAGATACGGCTGGACGGCGTCTGAGTTACATTAAGGACCTACGCATGTACGACAGGGACGGCGAGGACGACGATCTTAAAGATCTATTCGGTGTGTTAGTCAGTATTAAAACTTGCCCTTGCTGAATATGCTGCGCCTGCGTTCAGTTCCAAATATAAATACGAGCAATCAGCGGTAGTTTTATCCTGTTGTCAAAAACCTTGGAAATTTGTCATTTGACGTTGTTTATTGGTGACGTCCTCGTTGCCGTTGCCAACGTGGTTTTCGTAAGGTCCTTGTTGTATCTGTGTCTGCGGTGGTTTTAGAAAGCGGCCTTCACACGGCAAACTAAAGTTCGCAAACTCAAGTTGGTGTGTGTGAACAGCACAAAACAAGTGGCAAAGACGTTGGGAAACAAATTCGGTAAGTATTCCGGGTGCGAAGCGGATTGGGAGGGGGGTTCCCGTAGACTTTGGTTCTGATGCGCCGTTCCGCCCCCTTGGTGGTTAGCCTGTTACAAATTAATCAGCCAAGAAGGTAATTAGACCTGTCAATTTTTTTTTTCCGCGCTTATGTATCGGCTTTTGATAACATTCAAACGCACGAGAGTTTCGCGGAACTGTGAAATGCAAAGTGAACGGGAGCGTATTTGCTGTTTCTGGAAAAGTTATTGAATTCACCTGAAGGAAAGAGTGCCGGTGGTTTAAGTTTTAAACAGGTTAAAAAGCAGCAAAAAAAACTTATTGAATTGTCTTACCTTTCTTGGGCCAGACAAGTCGTTTGTATCATTCATACCTCTACTTTAATAAGGAGCCGTTGCAATGAACCTTTGGACAATGGTACATTGATACATTCACCCAATCATTGTACCACACCAACTAATACATAGACCATTTTAAAGTTGTCCGCTTATTGACCTCTCCTTTGTATGGCAGCAAAGCTAGAGGTGACCTTGCTTTGATACAGACCTTACTGCTTTTGTTGTGTAAATCAAGTTGTTCTTATGGTAACTAGTGCATTTACATAAAAAGCAAAGAGGTCTGTATCAAAGCAAGGTCACCTTCAGCCTCGCTTGCATTCATGGCCAGGTAACTAAACACATAACTGTGAAATGACATATTCTAAATGACCTACAGTTGTTCGAAGGCCAACTGGTGGGCAAAACGCAATAAATATGTAAACGCGATCGCCCCAAGCGATGAAGAAATTGCAAAGGGCAGATCTTCACGGAGATCGCCCAACTTCCTACAGCAAGGATCAATAACTGCTTATGTTTCAAATTAGAGAGATGTACAAAATGTCGAAAAGATTTGCTCAAGGCTGCCTCGAATTTTGTGTCGAACTTGTACTTCGCGCGTTTACTCTTCGTACCTAGCTGTACAACTCTTGATGTTAAATCGTAAAACGTCGTGACATAAATCGTAGTCCCCCGAGATGTAAATCGTTATCCGCGGAGATGTAAATCGTATGACAATGAACAGTGCACTTTACTTATACTAACGCAATACACGATTGCATCATGTAAAGAACAAAATAAACACGGCTAAATAAAGTCAGCTTGAAACTAATGACAACCTAAAAGGCATAAATAGATTTCTGAATAGAGTTGGCTTCATTGAAATCGTCAACTAACTAAACTTAAAGATTTGAACAGCGACGACTATTACTGATACGAGTGTATTGAAACTTATTTACTTAAAACACAATATAGATTGCTTTTTCGCAAGTCACTGTTTATCTAAGTTCTGGACGCAAAAGAATTTTCGACAAATACCAGTAAAACAATGCTCCAGCAAAGTAAAAGTCCCATGTTTAACCTTATTGCTATATTTTTCTCCTGTCACTTGTTCGCTGCTCCTCTTGACTGACAAATAGCACATTTCTAAGAGCTTAGAAAGTTGGCTGGATATCAGAGTAACCATTTTCAGAACCTAAATTCATCAGTAGAAGAGTTCATCGACGGACAGGAAAATCAAAATACCAAAGAAAAAGACCAAACATGACGCTGCTCTGTTCAAATAATTTCTTGCTTTGAAAGGCGAGACGAGACAAATGAACGAATTGACTGCTCAAGAGCTGAACAAGTTTCTCAGCGCGTTCGTTTTCATGGTTCCCAAAAAAACAAGACAACGAGGAATACGAGCCTAAATCCTCAAGGGCATTAGTCGCTCGCTTTGAGCGCCATTTGAAGATAACAACGGTTGACTTTGCCTTGTGAAAGACGTCCAGTTCGAATAAATACGCATCGCGCAGAATGGCTATTGTTCTCGTGACATTTACTTGCAGTTCATGGGTCTGTCATATTTTCAATTATTATTCAAATAAACGCAAGGAGGCGAGTCTCATTGGCTAAGACAAACGCGCGCTTTTTCCTGTAGGGATTGTGAACTCCCTCATTAACTTGAAGAAGGCGGAGCATTGAAACAATGAACCTTTGTGTATTGTTTTCGCTATTGTTTAGTCTATTCGCACCTCTCAACAGTAAATTCACCGCTAATCCCAGAAAAAAATCGAGTGAAAACAAGAACTGGTTAGAAAAAAAAAAATGTTCTTAATCCGTATAAAAGAAAGCTGAAATCGCGTTCCCTAAAATATCGTGGCACGTGAGCAAAACAATCGTTTGTGTCTAAATCCTAATTTACAAAGTTTGGCTAATGTGTTGGAAATAGTTGTTGCAACCAGACGCAACTGATTTAAGAAAACTACCAAATGGGGTTATTCTTGGATCGCGTTCGATCGAGTTTCTTATTAAAATATTACTGAGCTTGTTGTAATGTTGCTCGTTATTTACTTTTTACGCTCGCATGACGACGAAGTCGAACAAAGTCCATTGATCTACCGATGGCCGCTCATCTTATTTGAAAAACTCTTGGAATCGACGGCTTTTGCCGCTTATGTTCGCGAAATATTAAGACAGCGCGGGTAAGATCGTGCTCGCTCGAATGGACATTGTTTACTCTTGACCACTTGGCCGTGACATCTCTATGTTCCTGCTGTTATTTCTCCTCAGGCAAAACTTTGCTCACTCTGCTTGGTTATTTGGGCTTGGTTATTTAGGAGGGGGGCTTTTTGAGCCCCCAAATGGTGACTTAAAATTAGTCACCTCGACCCTTGGAGTTCAAAGCTTCAAGTAGCTTTGTA
>JAHPZR010007566.1:27500-61292 GCA_019787425.1 Platygyra sinensis | reverse complement strand
AGAACACTCAAAGAATTCGTTACTTGCCCGCCTGCGGACGTAATTTACGAATTCTTCTCGTGTTCTACCAACATCCCGCGTGGTTTATCAGCCTATAAACCAAAAAAACTTGTGGTCCATCGCTAAAATATACGACCATTTAGATCGCGTATAATACGCATTATAAATGACTACATATTTGCATAACCTCATGCTTGGAGATATACAAAATGATGCCCAAATATACGCGCTCTACAAGGAACCATATATATTCGCCTGCTAAAATACGCATACATGTGGGTCTATCAAATTTAGTTGTATGAAATGTTCCTTTTTTAACGGAATGGCTGTTCGTGTACGATAGTGATAAAAATTATTTGAAATCAAAATCGTCAACATCTCGGCAGTGGTAAAATGCCTTGTCTTGGGATATCTGCTGTTTAATGTTTGTTACTTCTCTCCAACGACTGAACTTCTAGCAACGGTTATGTGTCTTTTAAATGACTATTCATTAAGTTATTCTCACGCCGAGTGATCGCCGTAAAGTTGCTGTGGATTATTCTGTACATCGTTTTGCCGATTCATTGGACAGAACTGTTTGTTGCACAGTCTATAAACCCTATCATGCATTGCACAACTCGAACTGATAAGGCAGTGTAGTCCATCAATGTGGCTGAGAGAAACAGGTCCCCTAAAACTGTAAACACGCCTTGGTATCGAACCACTTTATAGCAGACCCTGCAGGGTCAGTTCGAAACGCACTTTCCCTTACATGCTGACGCTGAACATAGAGATTTTTCTTTCGCAAATGACCTGGCATGATACTGATAACAGAATTGGGAAACCCCCGTCAGTCTTATTTCCCGAATCAACAGTTCGTCTAAATCGTATAATAACATCGACTGGAGTACTGAATGTTTCTAACTCTACACCAAAGAGTAGCTCTGGAAAGTAATCTTAATATCGGAGACCAAGTAAATCTTATTCCTTTTCTTAAAAACTCCCCTTGATAGATATTGATATTTCATAGGTTGGGCGACTCGGCCTTTCTTTCATTAGAAGCTGATAGCCCATACAGTTGGCAGAGCCTCGTGGGGCGTACTGAAGTGAATGGATATGCTCTCACTACAAACATTTCCCATTTATTTAGTAAGTATTGAATTTGCCTCACCAGCAATCCAAGAGGCAGAATTCTCTCAGCATTCACTTGGGCACAACTGTCCAATAAATCAACTAAACGGCGAACAGAATCCACAGCAACTGCACGACAAACGATCAAGTTCTCTGCCATGTTATGATCAGCGTGAGGATAAAATCTTTAACAGTCATTCAAATGACGCATAGCTGTTTGTAGAAGTTGTCACTGGAGAGCTGCCGTAACAAATATTGAACTGCTAACAGATATACCAAGACAAGGCATTTTACCATGTACTGCAGTCATATTGACGATTTTTTGTTAAAGTGCCCATATCGTCAAAAGTACTTTTTTTTCCCATCTGATCCTATATTTCATGCAATGAACTTTGGCGAAAAAAGTTTTCGGTTTGGATAAAAAGCAATTTTTTTTTTATGAAGTTTTATTAAAACTCCGAAAATCCTATTTTATTCCGATCTACCCGTGCCGCTGATCACATCATCGACATGCTTAAATTTGTGACGTAGATTAAGGAACACGTGACTTCAGGCTTGACTTATCTCGCTTGTTTTACCTCTGTAAATTTAGCTTCTTAGTCCATGCAAAATGCTCCTTTCCAGCATTTTGTATAAACTACCAAGTTCAATTTACAGAGTTAAAACAAGCCAGATGAGTCAAGCCTGAGGTCACGTGTTCCTTAATCTACGTCACAACTCATTCCAAACCAAGGGAAGACTCGTGCGAATGGTGGACCAAAATGGCGGCAAATTTGAACTTTTTTAAAACTTCGAAAAAAGATTACATTTTATCCAAATCGCATTTTTTTAATCAGAAGTTCATTGGGTGATATATAGAATCTGATAAGAAAATAAAAATTTTGATGATATGGGCACTTTAAAATAATTTTCATTGCTATATCATACTGAACAGCCATTCTGTCAAAAGAACTTTTTTTCTGGCATACACAACGTAATTTGCCAGAATGGCATATACGCGTATTTTCGCATATATTGGTCGTTGTTAGGCGCGTATACTTTGGGCATTCATTTCGCATATCCCTAAGCTTGAGTTTACGCAAATATGTGACCCTTTAAAATTTTTTTAGTTTTTACGCGATCTAAATGGTCGTATGTATGGGCTTGAAGCCCACACGTAACGCATGTAAAAATGTATACGCGACAGTCACCTAATGTATACGCGTATGCCTAATGTAATTCGGAGACGAATGGCCAACCATATTTAAGCAGTAAAAATTATGGTGAGGTGAACCTATCACAAACACTAACTTGAATACAATAAAAAAAGAAGTAAAGGGAAAGGTTTAAGTAATGATCCGTGCAAGAACTAGGCAAAAGAACAATAGACCGTGGCAATAGCGGCAGTTATTATTTCGGCGCTGATCACTCGAATCAAATTAAATTCAACGTATGTGATTGGTCCACACGCAAAAAGCTTGAAATTTGAATTTCAAATTGAAAAGTAGATACACTGGAATCCGTTCGAATATCTTTTTATTTTGGATTTGAATTAGTTGTATTTGTAAATTTAACATATCTTAAACTGACAAAATTTCGATGCGCCAAAAGGCTAACTTTTGATTGGCGCATAGAACAATGCTAAAATTTTACCGGGAGATAGATTTTAGAGAGATGGGGCACATATCAAAAAAAAATTTTGTTGATGTCACTTTTTTATTGCTTTTTTCTACGATTTTTCGATATCAGCCAATCAGATGCGCCGATTTAATTGAATTTAAAAATTATTCTTTCCCACCTCTTAATCGATTTTGCCGATTGCCTGCCTAGTTTTTGCTCGGATCATTACTTAAAGCTTTAAGTATGAATAGGTTGACAAACATTTTTATCTCATATGATTATCGTAATGTTTGATGAGACATGCCTTGCTGCGTAATTCCTCCTGACAAATCCAACAGGTGAGGTCTTCAACTTGCCTTAAATTGTCTTCTGTCAAAGAAAACAAGACACCAGACTCTTTGCTTCCTCGAGTTGTTGACGACTCTCGGTGTTTTCTTCGTTTTAAGTCCTGACTGGGCTGCTTGTGTTTTAGCGAGGTGCCTATCGTGTGTTTTTCTTCATGTCGCTTGCAACTTGATAGCTGGCTGAAGCTCTTTATACAATGCTTGCATGTATACCGCTTAACTCCTAAGTGAGTTCGTTCATGTCGCTTGCAATTTAATGACGAGCTAAAGCACTTCTTACAATGCTGGCAGTTATACGGCTTCTCTCCTGTGTGCGTTAGTTCATGTTGCTTGCAACTTGATGACTGGTTGAAACCCTTTTTACAAGGATTGCATGTATACGGCTTCTCTCCTGCGTGAGTTCGTTCATGTTTCTTGCAATTTGATGACTGGCTAAAACCCTTTTTACAATGCTTGCATGTATACGGCTTGTCTCCTGTGTGCGTTAGTTCATGTTGCTTGCAACTTGATGACTGGCTGAAACCCTTTTTACAGTGACTGCATGTATACGGTTTCTCTCCTGTGTGAGTTCGTTCATGTTGCTTGCAAGTTGATGAGTGGCGAAAACCCTTTTTACAATGCTTGCATGTATACGGCTTCTCTCCTGTATGCGTTAGTTCATGTTGCTTGCAAGTTGATGACTGGCTGAAACCCTTTTTACAATGACTGCATGTATACGGTTTCTCTCCTGTGTGAGTTCGTTCATGTTGCGTGCAATTTGATGACCGGTTGAAACCCTTTTTACAATGACTGCATGTGTACGGTTTCTCTCCTGTGTGAGTTCGTTCATGTTGCTTGCAACTTGATGACTGGTTGAAACCCTTTTTACAATGACTGCATGTATACGGCTTCTCTCCTGTGTGAGTTCGTTCATGTCTCTTGCAATTTGATGACTCGCTAAAGCCCTTTTTACAATGCTTGCATGTATACGGCTTCTCTCCTGTGTGAGTTCGCTTATGTCGCTTGTAATTTCCTAAATGGCTAAAGCACTTATTACAATATTTGCATGTATATGGCTTTATTCCGGTGTGACTTTGTTCATGTTGCTTGCAATCTGATGAGCGGGTAAAGCACTTTTTACAGTACTTGCATGTACGAGGCTTCTCTCTTGTGCGCGTTCGTACATGCTCCTTGTAAGGTGATAACTGGTCAAATTGGCCACAATACTTGTATTTGTGTGACGTCCCTCGTGTCTTTGTTGCCATATTTATCAAAGTTAGAAAACTGCATCGTATTTTCCTAACGAAATAACAAAGAAAATATCATAAAAGTTTTTTTTCTCTTACCGAGCAGCATAGGTCTAGCGCGATTTACAATTCGTTTTACATGATACGTCATATTTTTAGGGACGTTCGTTTCTTAGTGTGCCCATGGGTCCGTAGTTGGGTCAGAGCCTGTGTAATGTCAACAAAGGAATAAGCATCTCATTTAGCTATTCTTGACTTCACCACTTCCAATGTTATTACACCATAATGATTATGGAATTACAGGTTTTTTTGAATGACTAGCTAAAACGGCTCCTAACACAATCAACTGACCAAATTGTTTTTGATAGTATTTGATCTCAACCAAAGCAGGTGATCTCGGGCGTACCCCAAGGAACTGTCCTCAGACCCCTCCTATTTTCACTACAATGTATGATAATGATCTAGCATCTAAGCTTGAATGCCCAACCAGATTATATGAATTGATGAAGGCTCCCTTATTTACGTTACTATCACCACTGATGCAGCAAATACCCGTATTAAACGAACAAATTATAATGCAATTAAAAAAACAACAAACCAAAACTCTGGCAACATACTTTTTTCACCGTGTATAATTATCCGGGCAGAAAAACCGACATAATAACCAGAGGAGAGTACATGCAGTTTTTATATATTTCCTTCTATTTGGGAGAACCAAGGGGCATGGATAGAGAAAGAACTGAAGAAGATTAAAATGGATTGTATTTGGGTAAACTTGTAAACTACTGGCCCAACTTGTTTTCAAGTTTAATTTAGGGCGCGTTCGTTTGGGATATTCCGGAATAAGAATATATATTCCGGAATATATTCCGGAATATATTCCGGTTATTCTGCTCCTGGGAGTAGAATAGCCGGAATAGAAATCCAGGTATTCCGGAATGAGAATAGCTCCCAAACAAACGCTTACTCGCATTATTCCAGTTATTCCTATTCCGGATTGATCCCAAACAAACGCGCCCTTAATTGCATGAAAGTGTAATATTTAACATCCAGAAGTCATTCTTGTTTTTTCAGGTGGCTGTAATTCAGTTGATTGAATCATCTGAAATACTCTGATCTAGCCACTTTTAATGCTGGGGTTTATCATTGCACCAGACTAAAATCTCATCATCTGGGAGTAGAAAGACACCTAGTTGCCTCACATGTGTCCCATGTATGTTTGCCTGCTTGGCCACAAGGCTTGAAAGTAGACTTGAATTTTTTGATTTCTTTTAAAAGATCTCAATAAATAATTTTCCATTAATTGATTAATCAATTAATTGATTGATTAATTGATAGACAAATAAAGAATTTTATTACTTAATCATTAATTAATGTATCAATTTGCGCATTTTTTTCTATCAATACATGTATATCAACTTGTAGTTAACCAATTTAAGTTTACTGTAGCTTTAATAATTCATCTCTACATATTGTATTTGTGTCCTGATTAGTTAAAGCCAAATAATAATTCTGAGTTTTTATTGTAGCCTCAGTATCATGGTGGTCTTCCCCGAAACTGAGATAAATCAGAGGAAGCATCTCCAGTGTTAATTGCATTCAAGTTCAAGTGTTTTTTGTGGAAACTGTGATGAAAATGGCCTGATTGGTCAATGGATTGTTTGATGAAGTATAACATGTCCAAAATTACACCTTAAAGCTGGACTCTGTGTTTTGGTCTGTATTTAGTAGATTAATTATTGATGTTATGGGAATTGTTCACATGTTCATAAAATGAGTTCTTTTCACTGATTTTAACTGCAAGAATCTAATCTCCATTTTATATTACTGCCATCCAAGGGGTGTAAATACATCACTGTGGGAAAAGTTTATGTTTAACCAATAAATGTTACAAGTATGTTACCTATAATGTGCAATAAAAGTAGTATAAGATACCTTAATAGATAATGACACTTTTTGATATCATATAATAAACCTCTTATTCTATAAAACTATTTCGTTTCCATCTAGCATTAATTCTCTGATAGCCCCCAATTGAATGTTGTGTAGGCGCTATGGTCTGCACTGTCTAAGAAATAGAAAAAAAATTAACTTGTTGAGGGTGGGGAAGGGGCAAAATGTGTTCCGAGAATAGAATTTACTATTGAGTGTCTTCAAGTTGGTACTTTTGTTGTTTATTGTGGATAAAACAACCATAATCAGGCATAGACATATACAGTTTTAAAACTGTAATAACTTAGCCTGTCTGTACCAAAAAGGAATACACGAGTCAAGCGATTTTAGGGAAAGTTCATTTAATATGACAAGGGGGGGGGGGGGGTTCAATTTTTTAGAAGCCCCCCCCCCTCCTTTGGTACTAAAAATTTCAGAGCTCCTCTCCTAGCCCAACAATTTTTTCAAAGCCCCGCCTTTGGGCGTGTAAAAATTTTTGGAGCCCCCCCTCAATATCTTCATCCCCCCCTTGTCATATTAAAAGAACTTTCCCTTAGTAATACGTATAATATTCATAACATGCTCACTATAGAGTCAAAACTGTTACTAGACATTGAAAATTGAAAACAAGAACATTATCACTCAACATAAGTACTACAATGTGAGCAGTTAGTGAATAGTTTATGTGACACATTATTGTCCACACATAATTGCTGTTATCAGAACATACAACACTAAAACTGTCATGCAGAACATGGTAGTTTGCTTACCACTTTGCTGTAAACATTATCTTGCATTGTAGTATAAATGGGATAGGGGTAGGGGGCAAATAATGTAAGGAAGAAGGGAAAGAAATGCCTGCTATAAGAAACAGGTATTTTGATATCATATACAATTTTGTTAACTGTCAATTAATGCCAACTGAGGTTCAGCAATCTGCAGTTACTGTTGGTTGTTTTTGATGAGATTGTGCAACTGATAATTAATAAGTTAACAAGAGAGTATTAGCCAACAGAAGATGCAAAAATGAACAAAAGGGAATTCTTATAGCAGGCTTTCTTCCTTTTTCCCAGACCCCCTCTTTTGCTGTTTTAAATACTCTCCCATCCCCCAACCCTCCTCCTCCAGGGCATTCAGGTCAGGCATTGATAGGTTGTTGGTCACCACTATGAGGAATTTGCTCACAGAAGGCTGCCCAAGGGCAAGGCACTTTGCCAATTTGGTCAAAAACAAGGAATTCTACATCAGTACTTTGTGAATATGCAAGCCTGTTTTGATTAATATCACAAGGTTTAACCTAACACATAGAACATAGATGACTTGTCAGTTCTTTTTCTGACAATTCAGGTAGCTCAAAACAGCTTTCTGTTTTTTGACACTTAAGGTGGCTCAAAACAGTTTCCAGCACTTTTCAAGACGTAGATTTTGATGGGTCATTATTACCACTTTTTATCAATTGATGCTACAGTCATCATGGTATCAAAAAACTGCCCAATCATTGGTGAACAGGTGGCTCTGAACCCCATGTACAGAATTCTTTTAAACTTTGCCAAAAGTTGCATCTCATCCTGCTTATCAAAATTCTATAATTATAAGAAAAAATTTCACTGTGCTGTTTTTGAAATATAAGTGCTTAAAGCTGAAATTTAGGGTGTTTTGAGCAGGTCATAGTGTTGCTATGGTAAACTATTGTGTCACGAAAATTACACCAATGTGTTCACCAATGATTGGGCAGTTTTTTGATACCATAATTGTAGCATCAATTGATAAAGAGTGGTTATAATCACACATCAAAATCTAAGTCTTGGAATGTGCTGGAAACTGTTTTGAACCACCTTCAAAACAATTTGTTTGGGCTTGAAACAGTACTGCTTTTAAGGTAACTCTCCACTGTACCTTTTATTGTGCTTAGGTCATAAATTAAGGTTGCACTCTCCTGTTGCATAGCAGCAAACTTGAACCATTTTTAAAATCAATTACATCTATACTTAACACTAAGTCCTTGACCCCATAGTGTTTTTTATAAAGATCTTTTCATCACACAGAGAAGAAGAAACAGGCAAAAACTTATGTGAAGTAGATTTTTCTTACTTAAAAAGAAATGGAAAATTCAAAGTTGAAGAAATTCAATTCCAGTTTTCTTTTTTTTGCACATGCATTCCTCTTTTGATGTTGAATATTTTTTGCGCTAAAAAAGTGAGGTCATCAGATCAGATTTTGAGATATTAGCTTTGTGGATATGGTATTTTTCGAGTGCATTTGACAAGCAAATCAATGGTCGGCACACAGGAGAGGACTAGTGCCTCGGGAATGATTGAATGAATACCACCATAGACTAATTTTGATATATTTGAACATTCAGCTTAGAAGAATACACCTCAGTATGATGCTCTGGGGAGCAACTACTGAGTTTGTAGGGTTAAATCCCCAAAGCCTTATGCTGAGGTCACAACTGAGGTCAATTGGCCTATTGTTTGCTGACAAAACCTGACAAATCAGTTCAAGTGACAGAAGTGATTAATGCACCTATCATCGGATATCCCCTGGGGGGGACCCCGGGCAAATACAACTTTCTATGGGGACTTACAGTGGGGTTTGAATTATTGATCATTTTACCCTGCAGGTTCGGGAAATGAGAGAGGTTTGGTTTCCGTAAGCCTTGCATCCCGGGGAAAACAGGGGACTTCGTAAAAGAAAAAGGTCAATTTCAAGTTGTCTTACATCAATAATAGAAAAACCGCTGTACAGAAGAATGCAGGGTCACTTTCTCCTCATGGAAAATGGTGGAGTGCATAAGCTCAGGTATTGCTATGTAAATCTATTTCCATCATGTTATTCCTTAAATTTACTGCTTCAGATATAACAATGCAAGACAATTGACTAACATTGAGACTTTTGTTTTTTCCCTTTGCAAGTTGATTGCTTATCATGAAAAGATAATATAAACGCCTCTTCCTCGTCCGGAAATGATTAGCCTTGAAAGTGTGCGTATGAAGTTTTAGAGTATGAGAGGTCTGCCTCTGATTTGTTAAGCTTCAAATAAAGTACTGTTTTCTAGTCACTTGAGCAGGATCGATCATCTTATTACAAGTTTACTGTGGTTTGATGCTGTTCAAATTATGATCCCCATCTGGGAGGGAAAATTAATTAACTTTGATCGCTCTGTGTCCCCTTCAAGGAGGGGAATCAAGAACTTCGACAGCATTCTGTATTAAGTCCCCCCCTTGTCCGGGGTTCCCTCTCAGGGGATATGGGGTGGCCAATGATAGGAGCATAAACCCATTCAAAACATTTGATCAGTCAATTTGAAAGTTAATAAGAAGAACTATCGATCATCGTATCTTTAAACAAGTCTAGTTTTACTCCCTTGAATAATGGAAAGAGAGCGATTACAGAATGCGGCCACATGTTCACCTTTCAACACGAACTAACGGCATATTTCTATGTACAACACAGACGCTACTTTTTGTTTATTCTTAGAGTGGTAAAAGGTGATGACTGATGTAAGCTGTATCTTTGCTAGACATAAGTTGAGAAAGATATTCTTTATCGCTCTCTAGTGGTTACCTTGATAAAACCGCCACATGAAGCGACTTTGACAGAAACTCAAACGCAGGCCGCCATTATTATGTGCCTAACTCCGTGAGCGGGTAAGACTAACGGAATCTTGCGCTGTGATTGGCTACCCGAACGGGCAACACGGAGCTATCTCGTCCACTCGAGACTACCTGCTATGTCCCGCAGGAAAAATCTCCCCGAAAGCCATACCGTAATTATTCGAATAAACGCCTCCCTCGATTAAACGCCGCCCTCGAATAAACGCCGCAATCTTTCTCGACATTGCGGCGTTTATAACAAAAGACAACATTCAATCTAAACCAAACGTGGAAATTTATTTTTCTCGATTATATGTAACGTTACAGTTCAAAGTGGCTACACTTCATAGCAGTTTGCTGCTTTGATCTCTCTCAGTGAACAAGACAGTGCACAGTTCAATTTTCATATGTAATCATATCAGTTGAAGAGACATATAACTTTTATTCTTAGTTGTTTGGGGTTAATTGTTTTGGTTAAATTGACGTTAAATGACACAATAAATTCACATTTGTTGTAACAAGGTTTGCAATAAACACCTCCCTCGAATTAATGCCGCCCTCGAATTAACGCCAAAAATTTAATAAGCGCACCGGCGTTTATTCGAATAATTACGGTATACCTTTCTTACGATAACAGCACAAATTCTCGCGCGCGCATTGGCTAATTTTTATCGTCAATAAGCGGACAGACACATAAGTTTATAATTCATGCTATGCGGCAACTAGCGAGAGCGGACAATTTGACAGTTTGTTATCGTAAAAAAAATGGACGTCAAATGGACGTCAGTTTTTCATGCGTCTGTCATGTTATAGACGTCTGTCCTGTTATAGTCATAACATTGCCAAAGTAATCTACACCTACTTTGGCAGTGTTATGCCGAAATTCATGATCAAGAACAGGACAGACGCATGAAAAACAAATGTCAATTTGTTAAATTGACCAAGCTTGCAATTGTTCGGTTAAGATGTCTGGTTCAGTGACCTCGGTTTTTTGTTGTTGTTGTTGTTTTACGAGTGTGTGGACCTCGACTCGACCAATATTCAGCCATCTCAGGACCTCACACTTGGTCAATAACCCATATGAAACAAGCTGTCGTCATTACCAGACTGATAGAGAGACTGGGGTTTAGTGAAATCAATGTAATTTAATTAGTAAATAGAAAACATGTACCATGTTTCTATCAGGGGCGGGGGAGAACACTGACTTTGCGACGCCTGGCACTTTTTGTGTATCTAGATTATCCAACAAAAAATGACGTCACATCCGGTAACAAAGCGGGCGGAGGAGCAAAACCAAATTTGAATATGGCATAATCGTTGCCTCGGTAAGTAAAATGCCAATATTTCTCAATAGGCTGAATATTTTTAACGTTTTATTTGGCTACGTTGTCACAGTTATCCTGAGTAAACATTACCTTTTTTGTATCAATATATCATCCTGTAAAAATTGAACTTCTTTATTTGGTATAAAGAATAAAGCTTGTTGTTGTTAAAGCATGATAATTATTATCTGACGTCACAATTTTTCAGCTCATAACCCTAAAAAGTGTAACAATATTAGTGTGACATTGTGGAGAGTATAGAGAACGAAGCGAGAAGAGAGCTTCACAACACGTGCTCAAGACGGCGGATAACAAGAACAACTTTTATTCTCCAAAGCGAGGTCGTGACGTAAGCGTCACGCGTAACGTAATACATATTGTAACATCCTTCCCTTTTTTTTCTAGTGAGCTGAGGGTAACAATATGAAGTAGCAAGTTAACCATGAGGGAAAAGAAAAAAAAAGAAAACATGAATCAACAATCAGCCGCTTGTCCAAACAAAACAATAATGAAACGACTGCTAAATATAGGCAACAAAATATATATGAAGACCAAAAGTCAGTCTCTATAGTCAGTTCTGGTTTGTCTCTAGTAAAAAAAAATGTTCAAGTTAGCACATAGTCTTTCAGCCTAGCTGGTGGCTTGATGGCACGGCCTGATCGGGAGCGCTTCACAGAATCACAAGGGTTGGGCGCGGGGTTTGTGTTGGTCACTCCCTCTACCTGGTTCTGGGAGCTGGCATTGTGCAGCGACTCTTGCTCGGGAGTAGCCACCCTACAGTCAGCACTGGGCACAATGTGAGGTGCTTTGGCACAGTCTTGTTGGTTGGACGGCTGTGAGGTTTTCACCAGGTGTTGTCGGTTGCGCCTGTAAGTCGTGCCAGATGCCTGAACTTCATACGATCTTTCATCTAACCTGCTTGTCACTTCAGCTTTCTTCCAGGTATGCTGTCCGAGGACAAACGGTTTCATGCGGACAGTGTCCCCTTCCTTTAAGGTAGGCAAGTCATGTGCAGTACGGTTGTAGTACTTTGCTTGTCTCTTCTGGTTTAGTTGAAGCTGTTCCATCTCATGAGGGTTCAGGAGATTTCTTGGTTCCAGCAAGGACTTGGTAGTCGGCAACAGGGTCCTGGTCCTTCTACCCATGAGACGCTGGGCTGGACTGCTGTCTACGCCTTGTGTTGGGGCGTTCCTGATGTTGAGCAAGGCAAGGTATTGGTCTTCGCCTGATTTAGTGGTTTTCCGCAGCATGCGCTTGGCTAATTTCACAGCTGATTCAACCTTGCCATTGGCTTTGCTGTGGTGGGGTGACGTGGTAGTGTGTTCGATACCCCAGCTCTTGGTGAAGGTACTAAATTCACTTGACACAAATTGAGGTCCATTGTCGGAGACCAGCTGTCTGGGGATCCCGTATCTAGCAAGATGGGCCTTCAGCTTCTTGATGACCGTTGTGGACTTGGAATCATTGAGGCGGTCCAGCTCCCAGAAGTTTGACTTGTAGCAGACAGTGATGAGGTAATCTTTACCGCGACACGATAACAGATCACAGCCAATCTTCTCCCAGGCTCGTTCAGGAATGTCATGGCTCATCAGAGGTTCCTTGCATGGTGTCTGCTCGAAATTTCTACATGCTTCACACGTTTGGATCCACTCTTTTATCTCCTTACTCATGCCAGGCTAGAATACATGTTCTCGAGTTCGTCGCAGGCATGTGTCAATGCCTTGGTGTCCAGCGTGGATGTCTCTCTTTATCTGAGACCCCATTTCCTTTGGTACAACCAATCTCTCGCCTCTGAAAATTAGGCCATCAGTGACTGCCAGTTCATCATGGATGCTGAAGAATGGCGTGACAAGAGGTGGTAGTTGGGACTTGTCTTTTGGCCATCCCTGTAGTATGGTCTGCTTCAGCTGTTGTAGCGCTGGATCATGGTTGGTGTGGTGACGCATTTCCCCGATTCTCTCATCAGACATCACAAGGTAGGTCAGAGCATTGATGATTTCAAATTCTTCTTGTGCTCCTTCACAGGTTTGGGGAAGGTATGCCCGACTCAAAGTATCAGCCAGGAACATTTCTTTGCCATTCAGATACTGCACATCGATGTCATAGGCCAGAGCGCGTACCAACATGCCTTGGAGGCGCTTGGGGGCTCTATCGAGGGGTTTCTTTGTGATGCTTTCTAATGGCTTATGGTCAGAGTAGACGGTTATGTGACGACCATAGGTGTATTGGTGCCACTTCTCAAGAGCAAATACAATAGCGAGCATCTCCTTCTCGATCGTTGCGTACCTTGTTTCGGTGTCACTGAGGGCTCTGCTGGCGTACGCCTATGGTCTTCCTTCTTGTAGGAGTGCTGCACCTAGGCCTTGCCCACTTACATCGCATTGAATTGACAGTTCTTTGGTGGAGTCAAAGTAGGCCAGCACTGGAGCTTGTGTTAGGAGACTTTGATTTCTTCAAATGCTTTGTCATGAACAGAGTCCCAGGTCCACTCAACATCGGGACGAGTCAGATCACTGATGGGACGCATGACATCAGAGAGTTTAGGGACGAATCTTGAGAGGTAGTTGACAGTCCCTCTTAGTCTTTCAACACCTGCCTTGTCTACAGGCGGCTTCATCTTGACAATTGCTTCAATTTTAGCGGGGTCAGGTTTGAGACCACTGCTGCTTACCACATGACCCATAAATGGAATTTCCTGTAATCCAAAACGGCACTTGTCTTTGTTGAGAGCAATTCCGATTTCACACCAGCGTTAGAGGAACAAACGTACCCGCTCATCATGTTCTTCGTCTGTGCGACCTCAAATGAGCACGTCGTCCGCAATGCAGCGGACACCTTCAAGACCCTCCAGGGCCTGGTGGAGCCTTTTCTGGAAAATCTCGCTGCTAACCGTGAGACCAAATGGGAGACGGCACCAGCGATAACGCCCAAATGGAGTTGCAAACGTGGTCAGCAGGCTCGAGGGGTGGTCAAGTTCGCAGTGCAGATAGCCCGCTTTTAGATCGCAGACAGGGAACTTGCATGCTTGAGACAGTTCTGGCAGGATGTCCTCTAGGACGGGTAGCTTGTAGTGTTCACGTTTGAGGGCTTTGTTGAGAGGGCGGGGGTCTATGCAGATTCTGATGCCGGACTTCTTCTCGGCGACAGACATTTGACTCACCCAGTCGGTGGGTTCGTCCACAGGTACAATCATATCAGTGTCCACAAGGTGCTGGAGTTCAGCCTTGACTGCATCTTTGCGTGACTCGGGCAGAGTGCGTGCACTTCGAATCACCGGGGAAGCACCCTCAACAGTTGTGAGGTGTACCTTCTTGCCAGGGAGTGTGCCAGGTGTTTCCTTGAAGGTGTCCAGGAACAGTTGAACATAGTCATTCTCAGGTGAAGATACTGCATTTACGACCTTGAACTTGTCATAGTTCACTGTGATGAGGTTCATTTTCTGCTCCGCTTTACCACTTAGTAGAGGGGTAAGTTCCTTGTCAACAATGACAAAGTCCACTTTGAACTTTTGCTTCGTGGTTGGGTTCACTACTTTTATTTTGCATTTACCAAGGGCTTGCAAAGAGGTTTTGTTCCACATCTGGAGGTTCACCATTTCAGGGCGAATGTGGGCGTTTCCAACGTAGCGCTTAGGCAGAATACATACAGTAGAGCCACAGTCAATTTGTAATTTCACTGGCTTCTTGTTGACCTCCATTTCACAGAAGATGAGTTGATTGCTGGGTTGGACTGCATTGACAAGGTGATCCTGATCAGTTGTAATTCCACTAATGGTTTCACTGCTGCTTTGAGAGGAGTCGGTAGAGTAATCTTCAACAATAGTGTGGACGCTGTGGTGCTTTACCTTTTTTGTATTAATATATCATCCTGTAAAAATTGAACCTCTTTATTTGGTATAAAGAATAAAGCTTGTTGTTGTTAAAGCATGATAATTATTATCTGACGTCACAATTTTTCAGCTCATAACCCTAAAAAGTATCGCAAAAGCTTCCTTTGTGGATCTTTTCACGCTGAACATCCTTAGAGTCGACAAATCTGTTTTTTAACCCCTGAAAGATACAACGAACACTCTCGTCTTGTCCTCACCAGGCCAGCAATACATTAAAAAAACTTCAGTGACGAAATTGAAGTTTATTATTGTCCTCGGATATTTGGCCGCAAAAACCCCGTTCGCGGTGCCAAATAACAGTGAGTCATATTCAAATGACTAGTCAAAAACCACCATCAAAAAGTCGTTCCCCTACAGACAGGCTGATTAAATTAAAACCAAAGGCTGGTAAGCAAAACACAAAAGCTTTTTCTCTAAGCTATACAAATAAAACGTTATTAATAACAGATATATAGGTAACTTGGATATGATTCTTACCGGATGTGAAACCCAGATTACAAGTTAAAAGCCACTAGTTACAGAAAGTTGTTCATAACAATAAGATTTGTTTTTCAAAGCAAACAATGGTATCCCGGTATCTCTCTAAGACAACAGCCAAAGAAGAAACCTCGAAACGCCTGATAACTACAACTCAAAGGCTTCTCTCTAAGCCATACAAATGAAACTTTTCCTTATAAATGGATGTAAAGGTAATTATAATACATTGCTTCATACCCGAAGGTAGGTTTTTAAAGCAACAAAATTATTGTCATACTTCAAACACGTCACTGAACTTATTACCGCTTCGTTCACCCGAAACATTACAAGCAAAATTCAGAACAGAAAGTATACGTTTTTTAAAATACTTTCATTCAACCTAGGACCAAAAGCACTCGGTTCAATAAGTTTGCCCAAGAGATTGCTACAACTGTGTGATACACGATTAACAAATCATTGCAAATAGAACACACTAGTCCAGTTCACGCATATCATATCTCTGTCACGCAACGCTAGGGAAAAGGGTCCCTTTTCCGAGAGCGTAGGCTTGCATGACAGATAGAATCACCATATGCGACCTATAACTAACAACCGCAAAATATGTAGTAAGAGAGAAACACACTAGTTATGAAAGGCTTTTGAGTGATATACCAAAGGAATACCCCACGAGTCATTAGTATTTCCTCGGTGTACACACAAGCCTTTATTTTCTTTTACATGAGCCTTAAGACAAGTGTGTATACGAGGAAGATATACATGTAAGTGACAAGTTGGATAATCAATGGTAGGACCACGAGAAAAGGCGTTGTGTATCTATTTTATAACGTAAGATATGCGCACAGCGCATGATGGGAAGGTGGAGTGTAATACCCTCAAGGAAAAAGCACTTTCATGTATCCTGATTGGCTGTACTTTTTATGGCTTGCTATAAATTTTCATAAACATTTCTTGAAGGTGGCGAGGACACACTTAAACACCCTCGTGAAAAGATAAAGGATTATGAAATTCAAAAGAAATGAAAATAAAGAGGACATGAGCCGCTGAGTTAGAGTTCTGTTCAAGACAGATTTGCAAAGAAGGTAAGGAAGAGTAGCTTATGGACAATTCCAAACAAATTTGATGATTTCAGCCCAAATTGAAATTACATAAGACCTCTTGTTTTGCAAGTCACGTTTGCGGCAGGTGTAAAATCGTCAGCCGATGTCATTGCTAGCTTTATATACTTATCGAAATTGTTCAAGTACAGTTGGCCATTCGTTTTCAAAATTACAACAGGGGTATACGCGGGTTTCTCTGCCACGTATGCTTGTTTACATTCGTTACGTATGGACTTAATGCCATTTATTATCAACTTTCATACACTGTACGAATTCCGATTTTCTGATTGGTTGATTTTTACCACGTGACATTGGGTTGTGAAGAATTGACCGCCTTGACGTCGTTATCGTGGGGTAATGATGTGGTGTAAATTCAATACACCACTGTTATGACACCATGCCATCGGCTGACTTAAAGTTTGACGATTTTTGTTGCCAGTGTATTCAATTTGAATAATAAAAAAGTTAACCCACTCATTGCTCGTGAATTATCGGGATTTACCTGCACGCGTTCACTACCAATGAACTCGAAATTTCAATACCGCACTCGGTGGCCTAGTGCAGTATTGAAATTTCCCGTTCATTGTTATTGAACTCGTGCAGGTAAATCCCGATAATTCACTCCGGCGCTGAGTGCGTTAACCTGTGATTATATAATAAATAAATCAATGCGCGCGCTCTGATTGGTCAATCATGCAAAAATCGCGCGCCTTCTGAATTATTATATGAAAGCAACAGACCACAAGTTTCTATCGTTTAGGATGCTGGAACACTCAAACAATTCGTTACTTGCCGGCCTGCGGACGTAATTTACGAATTCTTCTCGTGTTCTACCAACATCCCGCGTGCTTTATCAGCCTATAAACCAAAGAAACTAGTGGTCCATTGCTAAAATATACGACCATTTAGATCGCGTATAATACGCATTTTAAATGACTACATATTTGCATAACCTCATGCTCGGAGATATGCAAAATGATGCCCAAATATACGCGCTCTACAAGGAACAATATATATTCGCCTGCTAAAATACGCGTACTTGCGGGTCTATCAAATTAAGTTGTATGAAATGTTCCTTTTTTAACGGAATGGCTGTTCGTGTATGATAGTAATTATTTGAACTAAAAATCGTCAACATCTCGGCAGTGGTAAAATGCCTTGTCTTGGTATATCTGCTATTTAATGTTTGTTACTTCTCTCCAACGACTGAACTTCTAGCAACGGTTATGCGTCTTTTAAATGACTATTCAATAGTTTATTCTCACGCCGATCGCGAGTGATCGCCGTGAAGTTGCAGTGGATTATTCTGTATATCGTTTTGCCGATTCATTGGACAGAACTGTTTGTTGCACAGTTTTACAGTCTATAAACCCTATCAAAGCCATCATGCATTGCACAACTCGAACTGATAAGGCAGTGTAGTCCATCAATGTGGCTGAGAGAAACAGGTCCCCTAAAACTGTAAACATGCCTTGGTATCGAACCACTTCATAGCAGACCCTGCAGGGTCAGTTCGAAATGCACTTTCCTTTACATGCTGACGCTGAACATAGAAAGTTTTATTTCGCAAATGACCTGGCATGATACTGATAACAGAATTGGGAAACCCCCGTCAGGCTTATTTCCCGAATCAACACTTCGTCTAAATCGTATAATAACATCGACTGGAGTACTGAATGTTTCTAACTCTACACCAAAGAGTAGCTCTGGAAAGTAATCTTAATATCGGAGACCAAGTAAATCTTATTCCTTTTCTTAAAAACTCCTCTTGATAGATATTGATATTTCATAGGTTGGGCGACTCGGCCTTTCTTTCATTAGAAGCTGATAGCCCATACAGTTGGCAGAGCCTTGTGGGGTGTACTGAAGTGAATGGATATGCTCTCACTACAAACATTTCCCATTTATTTAGAAAGTATTGAATTTGCCTCACCAGCAATTCAAGAGGCAGAATTCTCTCAGCATTCACTTGGGCACAACTGTCCAATAAATCAACTAAACGGCGAACAGAATCCACAGCAACTGCACGACAAACGATCAAGTTCTCTGCCATGTTATGATCAGCGTGAGGATAAAATCTTTAACAGTCACTCAAATGACGCATAGCTGTTTGTAGAAGTTGTCACTGGAGAGCTGCCGTATCAAATATTGAACTGATAACAGATATACCAAGACAAGGCATTTTACCATGTACTGCAGTCATATTGACGATTTTTTGTTAAAGTGCCCATATCGTTAAAAGTACTTTTTTTTCCCATCTGATCTTATATTTCATGCAATGAACTTTGTCGAAAAAATTTTTCGGTTTGGATAAAAAGCAATTTTTTTTTATGAAGTTTTATTAAAACCCCGAAAATCCTATTTTATTCCGATCTACCCGTGCCGCTGATCACATCATCGACATGCTTAGATTTGTGACGTAGATTAAGGAACACGTGACTTCAGGCTTGACTTATCTCGCTTGTTTTACCTCTGTAAATTTAGCTTCTTAGTCCATGCACAATGCTCCTTTCCAGCATTTTGTATAAACTACCAAGTTCAATTTACAGAGTTAAAACAAGCCAGATGAGTCAAGCCTGAGGTCACGTGTTCCTTAATCTACGTCACAACTCATTCCAAACCAAGGGAAGACTCGTGCGAATGGTGGACCAAAATGGCGGCAAATTTGAACTTTTTTAAAACTTCGAAAAAAGATTACATTTTATCCAAATCGCATTTCTTTTTAAAAGGAAGTTCATTGGGTGATATATAGAATCTGATAAGAAAATAAAAATTTTGATGATATGGGCACTTTAAAATAATTTTCATTGTTATATCATACTGAACAGCCATTCTGTCAAAAAACCCTTTTTTCTGGCATACACAACGTAATTTGCCAGAACGGAATATACGCGTATTTTCCTATATATTGGTCATTGTTAGTCGCGTATATTTCGGGCATTCATTTCGCATATCCCTACGCTTGAGTTTACGCAAATATGTGACCCTTTAAAAATTCGTTTTTACGCGATCTAAATGGTCGTATGTATGGGCTTGAAGCCCATGCGTAACGCATGTAAAAATGTATACGCGACAGTCGCCTAATGTATACGCGTATGCCTAATGTAATTCGGAGACGAATGGCCAACCATATTTAAGCAGTAAAAATTATGGCGAGGTGAGCCTATCACAAACACTACCTTGAATACAATCAAAAAAAGAAGTAAAGGGGAAGGTTTAAAGCTTTAAGTATGAATAGGTTGACAAACATTTTTATCTCATATGATTATCGTAATGTTTGATGAGACATGCCTTGCTGCGTAATTCCTCCTGACAAATCCAACAGGTGAGGTCTTCAACTTGGCTTAAATTGTCTTCTGTCAAAGAAAACAAGACACCAGACTCTTTGCTTCCTCGAGTTGTTGACGACTCTCGGTGTTTTCTTCGTTTTAAGTCCTGACTGGGCTGCTTGTGTTTTAACGAGGTGCCTATCGTGTGTTTTTCTTCATGTCGCTTGCAACTTGATAGCTGGCTGAAGCTCTTTATACAATGCTTGCATGTATACCGCTTAACTCCTAAGTGAGTTCGTTCATGTCGCTTGCAATTTAATGACGAGCTAAAGCACTTCTTACAATGCTGGCAGTTATACGGCTTCTCTCCTGTGTGCGTTAGTTCATGTTGCTTGCAACTTGATGACTGGTTGAAACCCTTTTCACAAGGATTGCATGTATACGGCTTCTCTCCTGCGTGAGTTCGTTCATGTTTCTTGCAATTTGATGACTGGCTAAAACCCTTTTTACAATGCTTGCATGTATACGGCTTGTCTCCTGTGTACGTTAGTTCATGTTGCTTGCAACTTGATGACTGGCTGAAACCCTTTTTACAGTGACTGCATGTATACGGTTTCTCTCCTGTGTGAGTTCGTTCATGTTGCTTGCAAGTTGATGAGTGGCGAAAACCTTTTTACAATGCTTGCATGTATACGGCTTCTCTCCTGTATGCGTTAGTTCATGTTGCTTGCAACTTGATGACTGGCTGAAACCCTTTTTACAATGACTGCATGTATACGGTTTCTCTCCTGTGTGAGTTCGTTCATGTTGCTTGCAACTTGATGAGTGGTTGAAACCCTTTTTACAATGACTGCATGTATACGGCTTCTCTCCTGTGTGAGTTCGTTCATGTTGCTTGCAATTTGATGACTCGCTAAAGCCCTTTTTACAATGCTTGCATGTATACGGCTTCTCTCCTGTGTGAGTTCGTTCATGTTGCTTGCAATTTGATGACCGGCTGAAAGCCCTTTTTACAATGACTGCATGTGTACGGTTTCTCTCCTGTGTGAGTTCGTTCATGTTGCTTGCAACTTGATGACTGGTTGAAACCCTTTTTACAATGACTGCATGTATACGGCTTCTCTCCTGTGTGAGTTCGTTCATGTTTCTTGCAATTTGATGACTCGCTAAAGCCCTTTTTTACAATGCTTGCATGTATACGGCTTCTCTCCTGTGTGAGTCCGCTTACGTCGCTTGTAATTTCCTAAATGGCTAAAGCACTTATTACAATATTTGCATGTATATGGCTTTATTCCGGTGTGACTTTGTTCATGTTGCTTGCAATCTGATGAGCGGGTAAAGCACTTTTTACAGTACTTGCATGTACGAGGCTTCTCTCTTGTGCGCGTTCGTACATGCTCCTTGTAAGGTGATAACTGGTCAAATTGGCCACAATACTTGTATTTGTGTGACGTCCCTCGTGTCGTTTTTTGCCATATTCATCAAAATAGGTTTTGATTGGGTAAAGTTTATGCCACCTACGCTGAATTTGTTCCTTTCACTAACCAGAAAACTGGACTTGATTTTCTGTGACGGGATCTTGTCAACTGTGCTGCCAGGTTAGATAACGTTACTCTACCGTATATTCCTACAAAAGAACAAAGAAAAGATTATATTTGGGTATTTTTCACTAACCGAGCTGCCTACAATAAGCGACAAAAGTAGTTGAAACACTTTAAGAAAATGATGCTTTTCGATGTTTAGGCACTTATTCTATCTTATTACTGCATAGGGTTCATTGCTTGATAAGCCCTGCAATCCAATTCAATGTTGTGTAGGCGGCGCTGTGGTCTGTGCAGTCTAATAAATAAAATAATCAACATTGAAATTTGTCCAAGACGCTCGAGAATCGAATTTTTTGCCAACTGTCTAAACACTTTTGTCTCCCATTGTAAGTTGAGCGTGTTTTACAATTCGATTTACATGTTTTTTAAGTTTCTAGGCATTTTGTGATTGTAAGGACCTGTAAGATCTTCATGGTCTCGAGAGACATTCTTAGTGTGACCATGGGCCTTCACTTGGGGGTCGGGGCATGTGTAAGGTCAACAAAGGTAACAAGCACTCTTTTTTTTAGCAAATTTTAAATCAAGAGCACACAAGAGCATATCATTTAGCTATCCTTGACTTCACCACTTCTAATGCAAATTTCCCATTACGGAATTACAGGTTCTTTGAATGACTGGCTAAGAAGTCTCCTAACACATAGAACTCACCAAATTGTTTGTGATAGTGTTTGATCCCAACCAAAGAAGGTGATCTCCGGCGTACCCCAGCGAACTGTCCCTAAAATTTTCACTATACTGTATGTTTATGATCCAGTAATCTAAGCTTGAATGCCCAACCACAGTATATGATGAAGACTCCCAGTCCCTGATTTACATTACTATCACCACTGCTGCAGCAGATACCGAATCAAATGAAACAAATTATAATCCAATTTAAAAAAGCAAACAATCTAGTACTCTGGCAACATACTTGTTTTGTCGTGTATATATCCTGGCAGAAAACCCACGTAGTAAAAAGAGTACATTCAGTTTTTATATTCCTTTCTATTTGGGAGTCACCCTAGAAATAAAATTAAGATAAAATCACTATTTCCAAGAAATATCATATAAAGCTATTGAGACCTAATTTGATCAAGGGGAACTTCTAGGTTGCAATTTATAAAATTTAATAAAAAAATTTAATAAAATTTAGTAAAATTTAATCGAGGACAATTTTTTTAAATTTAATAAAAGACAATTTAATTAAATTTAATAAAAAGACAATTTAAAAAAATTATTTAACAAAATTTAATAAAAACTTAACTAGTGAGCAGCGCACTCTGCGAACTGTAGTTGTATAACTTCTTTATTTCTCCTACGCGTTTCGTGTGACTAACGCACACTTCGTCAGGGAGTTTAACAATACAACACAAAGTGCCTGTATATATACCTAACTCGTACAAGAGTTTACATTCAGTAAGGACGCACCTACGGATATACATCATAGGAAAGGCAAACTCCGCGGTAATGCGTCTAGGAAACAGGCGGCAAATAGCGGCAAGGTCTGACATATTTTTTTTGCGTGACATAATTTAGGGGCCCACAGTTTAAAACTGTGCATGTGCAAACTGACAAGTTAAAGCTGGACTTTTGTTCGTCTAATATCTAGTAGATTAATTATTGATGCTATGGGAATTGTTCATATGTTAACAAAATGAGCTATTTTCACTTAATAGTTTAACTGCAAAATTTCCATTTTATATTACTGTCATGCAAGAGGTGTAATTACATCACTGTGGGAAAAGTTTGTGTTAAGCAAATACATGTTGCAATTATATTACCTCTATTACCAATTTGTCAAGCTTTCTTACGTTTAAAAACAAAGTGCTCGAGTTTTTACTAAAATAGTTTCCGAGTTAGTTTCTGCCGCACTCCTTCGCAGCCCTTATATTGTTTAATATTGTGATGTCGAGGTGGCCTCTCCTATAAGCCTGGTGGTTTCTTGAGGTCTCCTTGCCTAACAACTTGCTGTATATTATTATTGTTATTATTTAGCAATTATTGAGTGACGCTGAGTAGGATATGAAGAATTCTGCAGATCAAGGAGGGTGTTATCCACAGAGGCCAAAGGCCGAGGTGGATAACACCCTCCGAGATCTGCAGAATTCTTCAAATCCTACGAAAGCCGAATTCAATAATTGCTTTATTATTCATTCAAAATATTTCCCCGTTCTTAAAGGAGTTTCGCCATTTCGCTCTTTGTTTTTCTGCTCACCAAAAATTAACACAATCTCGTCCCCAGGTTTTCTCGGTCAACGGTTCAATAATCTGCAGCGGGCTGCACTTTTGACGTCATTGGTTCAATAATTTTCAGTGGGCTGCACTTTTGATGTCATTGATTCAATATGACGAAGATTCTTTCCAAATTTGGTGATTAGCAGCTGAATATTTAACAATTATCCTGCGAAATCGCGCGGAATATCGTCTGATACTTAGCCGACGAGGCCGTAGGCCGAGTCGGCTAAAATCAGACGATATTCCGCAAGATTGAGCAGGATAATTGTTTTATTATTCAACAAATTGATAACAAAACTGATTTCCAAGCTCGTAACATTTTTAAACCTTTCTGTTAACATTTTTTCACTTCACTTTTTCTTCCTACGTACGAAGCTACGTATATCGCCGGATATCCGTCACCTACGGATGACAGATATCGAGAGCATCATGACCATATTTGGATAGTGTTACAATTTGTTGAATAATAGGTGAATTATGCGTGTGGTTTTAACCAATCAGAAACGGGGAAATATTTTGAATGAATAATAATATTATTTATTTTATTATTATTATTATTTATTTTAATTTGTTGTAATATAAAGGCAAATAAATGATGATGATGATGATGATGATGATGAATGTGTAATAAAAGTAGTAAAAGATACTTTAGATAATGACGCATTACTGACACCTCTTTTTCTATTTCATTTGCACCTAGCATTATATCTCTGATACCCCCAGTCCCCCTAGAAGTTCAATGTTGTGTAGGTGCTATGGTCTGCACCTCTGAAAATAGAAAAAATCCATGTTGGGGGTGGGAAAGGGGAAAAGTTCAGACACTCCAGAATAGAATTTATTAGTATATACTAAAACAGCGGATAGTGTTAAAGGCGCGCGCTGATTGGCTCATCAAACTCTAAATATCCTGTGCTATTTACCTCCGAGCAAGTCAAGAGAAAATGGCGTCCCGTTTGTGGCCGTGACAAGTGAAGAAATCATCCAATAAATTTTTTGTGGTGTATATTATCTCACTGTTTTAGTATATACTAAAACAACTATTCACCTCAGTGTCGGTGGTTAGCGTTGGATATTTACCTCGCCCCTTCGCAGCTCGGTAAATATCCACCGCTAGCCACTTCCACTTCGGTGAATAGTTGTTAACTCTTAATAGTCTTGATACTTTTGTAGGTTATTATGGATAAAACAGCCATAATCAGGTATACACAGTTACAGTAATAACTTAGGCTGTTTTGTACCAAAAAGGAATACAGGAGTCATGCAATTTTAGTGATAAGCATCATATTAAAGAAAGTTATTCATAGCATGCTCACCGTGATAGAGTCACGACTGATACTTGAAAACAAGAACATTATCATGATCACTGAACATAAGTGGTGCAATTTGAGGAGTTAGTTAATAGTTTATGTGGACGTGTTATTGTCCACACATTATTCTTGTTATCAGAACATACAACACTAAAACTGTCATAGAAAAGTAGTAGTTTGCTTACCACTTTACTGTAAACATAGCTTGCATTGCAGCGTAAATGGGGAAGGGGTAGGAAGGCAAATAATGTAAGGAAGAAGGGAAAGGAATGCCTGCTATAAGAACCAGGTATTGTGATATTATATGATTTCATTAACTGTCAATTACTGTCAATAGGTTCAGCAATCTGTAGTAACTGTTGGTTGTTTTCGGTGAGGCTGTGCAACTTGTAATTAATAAGTTAACAAGCGAGTATAAGCTAATAGAAAATGCAGAAATAAACACGAGCGATATAAACAGAACAACGTTTCGATGACTCCACATCATCATTATCGAGTTCGAATTATAATTATGGTAGAATTGATTATATATATAGTAGTAGTAGTGTGAAAATATGTAAGGAATTGAAAAAGGTATTTAAGTATTTGTAATCTACAAGACCAGTTTACAGTCCTAACGAAATGCCGCACAAAGTTTGACTGTTTAATCTACGAGATGCTGTTCATCAGGAACATAAAACCAAAACTTAACACGCAATCGGATCCTGTTCGCGCCAAACTTTTTACATAACATTTGAATACTTAAATACCTTTTTCTATTCCTTACATATTTTCACACTACTACTACTATATATACAATCAATTCTATCATGTAATTCGAACTCGATAATGATGACATGGAGTCATTGAAACGTCGTTCTATTTATTATATATCGCTCGTGTTTATCCTAAAGTGTTTTACGAAACCTTTTAACTTCTAGTTAACAAATTTAAGTTTACTATAGCTTTAATAATTTGTCTCTACATATTGAATTTGTGTCCTGATTAGTTAAAGCCAAAAAGTAATTTTGAGTTAGTAGCCTGTGTCATGGTAGTCTTCCCTGAAACTGAGAGAAATCAAAGGGAGCATCTCCAATGTTAATTGTGTTCAAGTTCAGGTGATATTTTGTGGAAATTGTGTTGAAAATGACCTGATTGATGAATAGATTGTTTGATGAAGTATAACATGTGCAAACTGAAAAGTTAAAGCTGGACTTTTTTTCGTCTAATATTTAGTGGATTAATTATTGATGCTATAGGAATTGTTCATATGTTCACAAAATGATCGAGCTCTTTTCACTTATTTTAACTGCAAAATCTCCATTTTATATTACTGTCATGCAAAAGGTGTAATTACATCACTGTGGGAAAAGTTTGTGTTAAGCAAATACATGTTGCAATTATATTACCTCTAATGTGCATTAAAAGTAGTAAAAGATACTTTAGATAATGATGCATTACTGACACCTCTTTTTCTATTTCATTTACATCTAGCATTACATCTCTGATACCCCCAGTCCCCCTAAAAGTTCAATGTTGTGTAGGTGCTATGGTCTGCACCATCTGAGAAATAGAAAAAAAAAACATTGTTGGGGGTGGTGAAGAGGGAAAATGTTTTCTAAGAAACTCCAGAATAGAATTTATTAGTATATACTAAAACAGTGGATAGTGTTAAACGCGTGCGCTGATTGGCTCGTCAAACTCCAAATATCCTGTGCTATTTACCTCCGAGCAATTCAAGAGAAAATGGCGTCCCGTTTGCGGCCGTGACAAGTGAAGAAATCATCCTAATTAATTTTTTGTGGTGTATATTATCTCACTGTTTTAGGATATACTAAAACAACTATTCACCTCAGTGTCGGTAGCTAGTGTTGGATATTTACCTCGACGCTTCGTGGCTCGGTAAATATCCACCGCTAGCCACTTCCACTTTGGTGAATAGTTGTTAACTATTAAGAGTCTTGATACTTTTGTAGGTTATTGTGGATAAAACAGCCATAATCAGGTATACACAGTTACAGTAATAACTTAGGCTGTTTTGTACCAAAAAGGAATACAGGAGTCATGCAATTTTAGTGATAAGCATAATATTAAAGAGTTATTCATAGCATGCTCACCATAGAGAAACAAGAACATTATCACTCAACATAAGTGCTGCAATTTGAGGAGTTAGTTAATAGTTTATGTGACACGTTATTGTCCACAAATAATTCTTGTTATCAGAACATACAACACTAAAACTGTCAAAAGTAGTAGTTTGCTTACCACTTTACTGTAAACATAGCTTGCATTGCAGCATAAATGGGGAAGGGGTAGGAAGGCATATAATGTAAGGAAGAAGGAAAAGGATTGCTTGCTATAAGAACCAGGTATTGTGACATTGTATGATTTCATTAACTGTCAATTACTGTCAACAGGTTCAGCAATCTGCAGTTACTGTTGGTTGTTTTCGATGAGCCTGTGCAACTTATAATTAATAAGTTAACAAGCGAGTATAAGCTAATAGAAAATGCAGAAATGAACAAAAGGAGGTTCTTAAAGCAGGCTTTCTTCCTTTCTCCCAGACCCCCTCTTTTCCTGTTTAATACTCTCCCATCCCCCAACCCTCCTCCTCCAGGGCATTCAGGTCAAGCATTAACAGGTTGTTGGTCCCCACTATGAGGCTTTTGCTCACAAAATGTTGCCCATGGGCAGAGCATTTTTCCCAATTTGGTCAAAAACAAGGAATTCTACATCAGTACTTTGTAAAAATGCAAGTCTGTTTTTATTAATGTGACAGGGATCAATCTTACACAAAGGACATAGTTGACTTAAAAGTTCTTTTTCTGACAGTTCAGGTGGCTCAAAACGTTTTTCTGTTTTTTTGAGACTTAAAAACAATGTTTGGGCTTGGAACAGTACTACTTTGAAGGTAACTCTCCACTGTACCTTTTATCATGCTTAGGTCGTAAATGAAGGTTCCAGTGTCCGTGCTAGCACAACTTGACCTGTTTTATAATCAATACATCATCTTAAAGAATAAGTCCTTGACCCCATAGGGTTTTTTTTTAATCAAGATCTTTTTATCTCAAAATTCTTTGAAGTAGATTTTTCTTAATTAAAAAGAAATAGAAATTTCCAAGTTGAAGAAATTCAATTCCAGTTTTTTTTTGCTTTTTTTTTTACAATTCTGTACATGCATTCTTCTTTTGCTGTTGAATATTTAATTGCATTAAAAAAGTGGGGTCACCAGATCAGTTTAGCTTTGTGGATATGGTATTTTTTGCCTGCAGGTGCAACTTAACAGTCGGCACACACCAGAGAACTAGTCCCTGTGGAATGATTGAATGAATGCCACCATAGACTAATTTCCATTTTTGATTTATTTAAAAATTCAGTCTAAAACAATACACCTCAGTATAAGGCTCTGGGGAGCAACTACTGAGTTTGTAGGGTTAAATCCCAAAAGCCTTGTGCTGAGGTCAATTGCTCTATGGGTGTTTATAGTTCACCACTAAATTTTCCTTTGTCGCCATTGGTCAAAACTGATCACGTGGTACGATCTCGCGCAGGCACTATCTGTCAATAGAATGCCCTAGGGCGACTATCAGATGATAGTGCCCGCTCAGCGAAAGTGGCTCATCAAAGGCAGCTTTCTCCTACAGTTTTTTTTAGATAAGATGAAAGGAATTTTTCATCCCATGTCGATTTTAGTTAGAAGAGAGCAAGAGAAGCATTTTTTTAGGTTGAAAATTGCAGTAAACAACAGTACAGTAAAACATCAAGCGGGGAAAGAGGTTTCAAGATTCGAGGTTTCCTCTTTAGCAGGCTTCTCTTCTTTAGGAGTCAACTGTTCAGATAAAGTTTTTTATACATGTATAGATGTAATATCATCTGAGGAGGATACAACGGGAAGTGCAAAACACCTAAGCGCTAAATAGCGGTTGGAAATTTTGATAAATAAATTCTTGTCGTTTTCAGTTTTGAGGCATGCCGCTACGGGAAATTTAGTGGCAAACAATTAAGACAATAGAGTGTTTATGTCTCGGAACTATCGGTCTGATAGTCGCCCTTGGAAATTTGATGTTTTTAAAACTAGCATATTTGCCCTTGAAGCTTCGCTTCTCGGGCAAATATTTCTTTTAAGAACATCAAATTTCCACGTTGCAACTATCAGCCGATAGTTCCTTGGCAGAAACACTCTATTGTTTAAATAGAAGGTTTCACGCTCGCCCACGCCATCTTGGTAATGGGGCAAACACAGAAAAATTTACAGTGAATGTATGGGAAAAATCGTGATTTTGATGCTCAATAACTTGGCTCATCAAAGGCAGCTTTCTCCTACAGTTTCTTTTAGATAAGGTGAAAGGAATTTTTCATCCCATGTCGATTTTTAGTTAGAAGAGAGCAAGAGAAGTATTTTTTTAGGCTGAAAATTGCAGTAAACAACGGTACAGTAAAACATCAAGCGGGGAAAGAGGTTTCAAGATTCGAGGTTTCCTCTTTAGCAGGCTTCTCTTCTTTAGGAGTCAACAGTTGAGATAAAATTGTTTATCCATGTATAGATGTAATATCATCTGAAGAGGATACAACGGGAAGTGCAAAACACCTAAGTGCTAAATAGCGGTTGGAAATTTTGATAAATAAATTCTTGTCGTTTTCAGTTTTGAGGCATGCCGCTACAGGAAAATTTAGTGGCGAACAATAAAGACAATAGAGTGTTTATGTCTCGGAACTATCGGTCTGATAGTCGCCCTTGGAAATTTGATGTTCTTAAAACTAGCATATTTGCCCTTGAAGCTTCGCTTCTGACGGACAAATATTTCTTTTAAGAACATCAAATTTCCGCAGGGCAACTATCAGCGGATAGTTCCTCGGCAGAAACGCTCTATTGTTTAAATAGAAGGTTTCACGGTCGCCGACGCCATCTTGGTAGTGGGGCAAACACGGAAAAATTTACAGTGAATGTATGGGAAAAATCATGATTTTGATGCTCAATAACTTGAAGAAGGTTGACATTCTACAATTTCTATGAATTACAAACTAAAAATACTAGCTAAAAGAGGTAACCACTCAAATTTGAGAATTGTACTCTTACAAAGAACGCCGCAAATTTAAATTTTTATTTTTCATATATTTGTCTGTAAAATGGAGCCGCCGTTCGCGGGAAAATTTAGAAGCATTTGTATGAAAAACTAAAAAGACGATTTCTCGCCTCTCAGCAAACCGATGCCCTTCAAATTTAATCGTTTAACTCTTTTAGCTAATATCTTTAGTTTGCAATTCACAGAAATTTCAGAATATCAATCTTCCTCGAGTTATCAAGCATCAAAATCACGATTTTTCTCACACATTCACTGCAAATTTAATTTTGGCGTGTTTGCCCCACTACCAAGATGACGTCGGCGACCGTGAAGCCTTCTATACAAAACCTGGGCTAGGCCATGGCCCGGGCCATAGCCCAACCTGTGGCCTACCCTATGGCCCACCCCAAATTTTGTAATTTTACCAATTATAAAGAAAAAACAACTACTTACGTGAAGAAGGGTCAAGCGCTGCAAAGTCGAGCGATAGCCGCCATTTTTTATCAAATTCGTCCCCAAGGCGTCCCGGCCAGGAAGACGCCGTCTTGGACATGGACCCAGGGCACAGAGATCCCTGGGAGAAAGGCAGCTGGGGGTAATGATAACGGATCTCATGGGGAAAATTAGCCTGTGTAGCTTGGCGGCTTAAGCAATATCTTGAGGCGAAGAAATACGAGATACAAAATCCCTCAACTTGTCGCGCAACATTGTTTCGTTGCAAGTTTTCGTCGATATTTCCCGTTTTTCACCTTATGTGATCTGTACAGCGCCGCAAATGATCCCCGACCTCAAATGATCCCCAGACCGGAAATGATCCCCAAATTGGACCGCAAATGATCCCGAACCGCAAATGATCCCGATGTGCAAATGATCCCAGCCAAAAAAAACGACGAATGGCATGGAGTTTGATTTCCTGGATTTTGCCGATTTTTTATTTTATTTTTATATTCATTTAGTTTCATCAACTAAACGATGAATTAGATAAGCATAAAGAAAAGATATTCTGTTGACGTAAACTATAATTTAACTATAATTTTCATGACAAATTTAGTTATTTTCTCTTGACATTTCTTTTGAAAAATTACAGGAAAAATTCAAAGCTCGTAGACAGCAATACTATTTCTCAACAAGCTCAATCTACAACAACAATAGCTTAATGCTACCAAAAACTAAGACACAAAAATCTTGAGTGGATTTAATTTTAATGCCATTTCCATTCCATGACCTGATTTTAAATCCTAGTCATTATAAGACCCCAAAAGCGCAAGAAACAAATACCAAAGCAAGTGTTAATAGCAACAGTAACAGCTTTCGCGATATGTTCATCATGACCTTTAAGTTCCAGCGAATGGGGTAGAAATTCTGCCACCCAACTCTACAAGCCAGTATGACTTTTATTTCGCATCTGCAACTTCCAGGCAGAAATTCTAGACCGGAGCACTGCTGATTGGTCAACTTACATAGTATGTAGACTGACTCAACACTTACCTTTATTACCCGTGGGAAAAATGCGAAAAACCGAAAAACCGCATATCATTACAAACTAGAAGTAAAATGGCAGCCGGAAGCTGGTTTATTTTAAGATTCTCAGACCAAAGAAGTCTTGCTTCATGAGAAACGGCCGGATAGGTTACACCACTACAACCACGAACTATAATCCCTTAGAATTTCTTGCTACTGACTTTCAACATCGATGACAAAAGTATTTTAAATCGCGTGATTGACCAAAACCAAACGTGCAGGCCAGGAAATAAGACACAACTTAGTTGGGTTAATTGAGATGCAGGATGTCGATTGACTAAACCGCATTATTCATTTGTTCGCAATTTTCGCTTCGGCTAAATTTGCCTGAAATGATAATGCTTGTATAAAAACTGAAGGAGATACCCTATAGAAATAAAGGTTTCTTATTATACAGACAAAAGCCGATTACAAGGCATTCCGTTAGCGCTTCTTCGGTAATTATCAGAAGAAGCCATAACAAAATTACGATTACAGAGCTGTTCAAGGGCGGATCCAGGATTTTGAAATGGCCCCATGGGGGGTGAATGTTTGTAATAATATCAGAGAAATCAAATATTATTTCAATATTTGAGGGATAAGAAAAAAAAAAAAGAAAGAAAGAAGGGGGCTCAGAAAAAGGGGGGTCAAAATTCACCCATTTCACCTCCCCTGCATCCGCGCCTGCCTGTCATACAAGACGTTTCAGGCGCATACACTTATAGATACATGCCACATGAACTAAAAATGGCTTTATGGGCTCGGAAACGTTCGGGGGTTCTCAAGAAACGGACCCTAGACTTCATTGGACTCGGCAATAGGGACCAAAAGCACCGACGATGACGACCCCAGAGAACGACGACTGGAAGTAAAATTTTCCTCTTACCGCGCTGCTGCGCATGCTCGACTTATCGTCAACGAGAGGGACGTAAGGTTCAGGATGGGTAAGTACCTCATGTATTCCTTATTATGGTGTATTTAGAACATAGTGTATTATAGTGTATTTTTCCTTATTATGATAGTGTATTAAATGTACTATAATAAGGGATACATTAAGTACTTAGGTCAGGATGTCAAAACGTCAGGTTTGCCGTTCTGAGTGAACTTGAGTGTGTATTTGCGTGTTTATGTAGTGTTTGAGGCAGAGAATTACAAGTGACCCCCTTTTATTGCTTTCTTCAGGAATTTTTGTTTGCTTTTCCTATGTCTTTTCCAAAAAAATTTTTTTTGAACTTTTCAAGCTCAGGTTATTTTGAATAAATTAAAAAAATTTTCCAGCCTGAAATTCATTTAAATATGATTAACACAAATTAAAATTTTTTCCAGCCCGAAATTCAACTAAATATGATTAACACAAATAAAAACAAATTATCTCTAGCATTTAATTCGACTATAGCACACAATTGAATGAATGAATGAATGAAAAAGAAAAGAGAGGTCAAGATTAATCCAAAAAGAAGGAATTTACTTACTCTGTTAAATGGAGATGCTTTTTACCCACTATCCACCTGGCCACAAGACATCCAACAATTATTTTGGAAGAAACCGATTGGAGATACCGACACATTTTGCTGTTTTTCCTGGGTAATGGCTGTTCAAAGCATCTGATAACAGAATGGATTCTTACATCTCAGCACTGGACCACACTACAAAAAGGAATATTAATAACAGCTTAGACTCTAAAGATAATATTTGGTTCTATTATGATGTTCATCATGCCACTTGGCTATTTCTCAATGGAGAATTCACTAATACCAATAATCTATATAATTTTTAATCATATAGACCCCATATTTTTGAGAAGAAAAATACCATTAATCTGTTAATTTCGATTCACATAGATCATATTTTTTTTAGAACGAAAAATGCTGTATATATATATTTTTTCCTTTTCAATAACAAGAGAGTATTCAGTTTTTCAAATACTAATTGTAATTTTCATACAATGTTTTTATTACATTAAATCATTTAAACTTACATTTTTGGATCTCTCAATTTTAGTAATTTTTTTTTATGTTTTAAATAGATACCCCTTGGGTAAAATTTTGAGTTTCATTCATATACACATCAAATTTTTTAAGTCTAAAAAATTTTTTTCCCCTCCTCCTAACTTAATCACTAATTTTAACCTCCCCCTTTCTCTAATGACTACTCCATGCTAATCTCTCCGTTATATAATTATTATTATCATTATTGTTGCACTGCCTTGTGGTTGACGTGGCTGCTTTGCAGTTTGTTGGTCCCTCAACGTTAGTGTATTCTGT
>JAHPZR010007566.1:20000-22500 GCA_019787425.1 Platygyra sinensis | reverse complement strand
TAGTTTATAAGCTATTTGCGGGGGGAAACTAATGTAATTTCTTGTATCTCTAATTTTAATAAAATTTTGTTGTTGTTGTTGTTGTTGTTGTTGTTGTTGAAACCCAGATTACAAGTTAAAAGCCACTAGTTACAGAAAGTTCTCCATAACAATAAGATTTGTTTTTGAAAGCAAACAACGGTATCCCGGTATCTCTCTAAGACAACAGCCAAAGAGGAAACCTCGAAACGCCTGATAACAAAAACTCAAAGGCTTCTCTCTAAGCCATACAAACAAACCTTTTCATAAAAGTCCCTTATAAATGGATGCAAAGGTAATTATAATACATTGCCTCATACCGGAAGGTTGGTTTTGAAGCAACAAAATTATTGTTATACTTCAAAAAAAGCACTCAACTTATTACGAGTTCGCTCACCCGATACATTACAAGCAAAATTTAAAACAGAAAGTTTAAGTTTTTTTTTTTTTTAAATACTTTCTTTCAAACTAGGACCAAAAGCACTCAGTTCAATAAGTTTGCCCGACATATTGATATAACTGTGTGACACACGATTACCAAATCACTGCAAAAGGAACACACCATCCGGTTCACACATATCATTTCTCTGCCGGTCACACAACGCTAGGGACAAAGGGCCACTTTTCCGAGAGCGTAGGCTTGAATGACAGATCACCATACACGACCGCAAAATATGAAGTAAGAGAGAAACCCACTAGTTATGAAACTCTTTTGAGTGATATACCAAAGGAATACCCCACGAGTCATTGGTATTTCCTCGGTGTACATACAAGCCTTTATTTTCTTGTCATACACATGAGCTTTCAGGCAAGTGTGTATACGAAGACGATACAAGTGACAAGTTGAATAAGCGCTGTATATCTCTTTTATAACGTACGACATACGCGCAGCGCATGATGGGAAGGTGGGGTGTAATACCGTCCAGGAAAAAAGAACGACTTTCATGTATCCTGACTGGCTGTACTTTTATGGCTTGCTATAAATTTTCATAACCACCCTTAAACAAACTCGTGAAAAGATAAAAGATCATGTAATTAAAAAGGAATGAAATAAAGAGGACATGAGCCGCTGATTCAGTGTTCTGTTCAAGACAGCTTTGGAGAGAATGTAAGGAAGAGTAGCTATAGCTTATAGACAATTCCGAAAAATTGATGATTTTTAGTCGAAATTGGAATAACATGAAACTTCTTCCTTGGAAGTCACGTTAGCGGCAGCTGTAAGATCGTCAGCCGATGTCATTGCTAGCTTTATATACTTACCGAAATTGTTCAAGTACAGTTGGCCATTCGTTTCAAAATTACAACAAGGTATACGCGGGTTTCTCTGCCACGTATGCTTGTTTACATATGTACATATGGATTTTAATACCCATTTATATAATAAACAAATTAATGCGCGCGCTCTGATTAATTGTTCAATCAACTATAGCTATAGTTTATTGTGCCGGTAAACTCATGGAAAAATCACTCGTCTTTTGATCATGAATTGTTATATAAAAGCAACAGACCACAAGTTGCTATGGTTTAGAGGCATGGTAAACCACTTGGGATGTTGGAAGAACACTCTAAGAATTCGTTACCCACTTGCCTGCGGCTTGTAGCTTACGAATTCTTCTCGTGTTCTACCAACATCCCGCGTAACTTAGCAGCCTATGAACCATAGAAACTTGTGGTCTATTGCTAAAATATACGACCATTTAGATCGCGTATATTCGCATTTTATAAATGGTACATATTTGTATAAACTCAAGCTCAGGGATAAGCGAAATGAATGCCCAAATCCCGGGGGGGGGACCACATATGAAAGGGGCGGGGATGCTCGTCGTCTCTCTTAGGGGTGTAAATCTCTGATTTTGGTCCACTTAGCGTGTTCTAGGAAAAAACGCCATTATATTTAGCGTCTCGTTTAGGGTTGCACCCGAAGAGATATAAAAATATGTATTTGTCAGTGTGTTAACATTTTAGGTGTCCAGAAAAAGCTTTAGCCACGCCCAGATCGCTCTCCTTTAGGGGATTAATTCCAATTTTCCCACAAGCATCCCCACTCCTTTCATATGCGAAGTTGGCAAACTCGTGTTGGAAAACTTCAAAAAGTTGGCAAACTCGTTTCTTCACACCTCGAACTAGGGTCAAATAGCAGCACACGGTAATTTGCAACATGGACGACTTATTTATTGCAGTGACACTTGCGTAGAACAGTGAAACAGAAGAAGAGAAGAGAAGAAACAAAAAGCAGTGGAGAAATAGAGAGGCTTGGACGAAACCCAGTTTGTCCGCTTGCTTCTCCATATTCTTTTGTTCGTTTTTAGTGGCCGGACAATTGTGAACGTCTTCGATAAATTTTAAGATGTCGACCAGTGGTCTCCACTATTTTGTTAAGTGTCACGCAAATGAATGACGTGAATATAGCGTGTGCTTTTATTGGTTGACATTTACCAAGACATGTTTGCCAATCTTTCACACGTCAGATACGAGTTTACCA